>PVHX01025408.1:6958-22520 GCA_004024805.1 Geosciurus inauris | reverse complement strand
AAATGGGCAAGGATCTCTTACATTCAGGCTTTTTCCCTTTTACAGTCCAATTCCTCCTGATCTCTCTCCCCAGAACCCTTTCTCCACAGACTTTGACCCGGTGGATGAGCCCCCTCTTCTGTGTCCAACCCCAGGTGCAACAACCACCCCAACCACAGGTTCCTCAGCCATCTACCCATCCTACATTGTCTACACATCCCTCTATCTCCAGCTCCCCCTCCCTCCTGCAATCACCATTTCTCCCCCTTCTTCCACTGATACAACTCTTTCCCCAGCAACCAGGCATTAGCCTCCCAGACTGTAAGGCTGAAAGCCTGGTGATGATTAGAAAGAAAACATCCAGGTTCCCTTTATTTGCATAGTAAGCCTGACACTCCTTTGAGCTGTGTTAAGAAATCTTGACAAACTTTACCCCATCTGTTGCCCCATCTCCTCCCATATATGAGCCAGGACTTACACTGAAATGTAAATAAAAGCCAGTAGGCTCAGTAGGAGACCAGTCTGAGACTCAAGGGAAAAAAAAAGAAAAAAAAGTATCTTTTATTTGGCTAGCCTTAACCAAAATATAAACAATTACTGGATGCATTATTTTTTCTAAGACTCTTGCTTTTCTTAAGTTCTATATATTTTTGAGCTCATGATTTTAATCCTTCACATCTAGGTTAATGTTTTTCTGATCAGTGTTATTTTTATTCAATGGAGTTTTTAAACCTCTAACATTGCAATGGAAATTCACCTGCAAGAAACTACAAGGCCTTTGCTTATTATGTTATGTATGCACACTTGTGTACTATGTTGTATGTCTATATGTGTGTATGTCCATTTATTGTATACATGATATCAAATTTTGCATAGATAATAAGTGCTCATAAATTAAAATCTAAAAAACAGATCCAAGTACCTTTAATTCATGTGATTTAAGAAGGTTCAATTTAAATTTGGTAAACAGATAAAAGTGAACATGTTTTTAAAACTACTTGACACACAAGTCTTTCTAGGTGGTCAAAGGACTAATAAAATGTTAATGTCTATAAAATGTCTAATATCCATTGTTTTTAGGACTTTTCTTAACAAGGGAAAAATGGCTTATACTGTTGAATGCACTTGTCTAATATCTTGGTTTTTATAATGAAAATAAGTAAATCAGATTTGAAAATACTGTTAAATCTAACAGCAAGTACTTTTAATTCCTTTGAATTCCATAGGGTAACATTTTTGGTGTTTTTCACAAATGGTATATTTTTAAAAGAGGTTTAAAATTGCTTTGTCATCACTAAAAGCAAAATTACTAAATTTAAAGCCCAACAGGTGTAATTCTATATACTTGAACATTGTGCTTTCATGAAAACGTAAACAAATGTAATTCTATGTACAAGGGTTTATAGATTTCTATATATGAGGGCCTGAAAGTTTCTACTATTTCAATTAGAGTACTGTAATAAAATTAAGTATTTCTTATCATTAATATGGTATAATTTATCTAAATTCAGAAATTTACAAAGATTGTTTTGGAATATGAAAAAAGGAATTAATAGATGATAAAATAGAAATTAAATATTCTAGAAAATTTAATGTACTGGTATAAAAATGAAGTCTGAAACATTGTTCTGCTCTTATAAAGATAATTTTCTTGTATTTGTCAGGTTTTATCATTTGGGGAAACTAAGTCTCAAAGAATAATTTTATACAACTGTGGTTAAACAACAACTATTATTTTGGAGTACTGTACAATGTTACAGAATCTAGATTTTTTTGAAAGCTAAGCTTGCTTAATATAATAACATCAATGTAATTATGGTGCTATTATTCCTATTTTTATATCAAATGTGTTCATATCTTCCAGGTATACAAGTCTTTAAAGTAGAAGGTTTAAAGAGCATTTGATGGCAACTCATTTACTGATTTGGTTTCATTTCTTGATTGTTAGGGTTCCTGCTTAGGAAGTTTGTGACTGCACCTGTATGATGGATTGTTGACCCTATGTTTTCTTCTAGAAGTTGCAATATTTCTGTTATAATTCTTAAATATTTGACAGATTTTGACTTGGAATTTGTGCAGGGTTATAGAGACCTTGCTTCATTAGTCTACATACTGATATATAATATTCACAGCATCATTTGTTAAAAGGCTCTTTTCTACAATATATATTTTTGGTACCTTTGTCAAGTATCAGTGGCTGAAAGTATGTGAGCTTGTCTCTATATCTTCTATTCTATTCCAGTGGTCTTCACATCTATTTTGATGTAAATATCATGCTGATTTTGCTACTATAGCTCTGAAGAGTAATTCAAGATTCTGAGTATTGTGATGCCTCATGTATCACTTCTCTTGCTCAGAATTGCTTTGGGTATTCTGATTCTTTTATTCTTCCAAATAAATTTAGGGACTATTTATTTTCTAGTTCCGTGAATAACATCATTGGTATTTTGATGTGAATTGCATTGAATCTGTATGACACTTTGGTAGAATGTCTTTTTTGACAATATTAATTCTGCAAATCTGAGAAGATGGGAAAAGTTTCCATCTCCTTCAATTTATTTATTCAGTGTTCTATACTTGTTATTGTATAGATCATTGACTTCATTGGTTAGATTAATTGCAAGGTATTTTTTGAGGTATTGTGAAAGGGATGCCTTAATGATTTATTTCTGAGTTCAGTGACTGTGGGAGTATAGGAAAGCTATTGAATTGTGAGTGTTGGTTTTTTTTCCTGGTATTGTAATGAATCCCTTCATCAGCTCTAGAAGTTTTCTGGTGCAGTTTTGGGGTCTTCTATTTATAGGACCATGTCATCAGCAAATAGACATAGTTTGACTTCTTATTTTCCTATTTGTGTACATTTAATTTCCTTCCCTTACCTGATGTCTCTGGCTATAGTTTCAAAAACTATGTTGAAGAGAAATGGTATGTGTGGACATACTTGTCTTGTTCCTGACATTAGAGGAAAAACTCAGTCTTTTATTCTATCCCTAGTTACTCTACTGTTTTTAACATAAATATTTACTATAGTTTATCAACGGCTTTTTCTGAATCTATTGAGATGATCACATATTCCTATTCTTAATTCTATTTAATTAGTTATTATATTTATGAATTTGCATATGTTAAACCAACTTTTCATCCATGGCGAGAATCTCACATGATCATAATGTATAATCTTCTTAATAGGTTTTTGATTGTGGTCTGCTAATATTTTGTTAATGATTTTTGCATCTATGTTCATCACGGATATTGGTCTTTAGTTTTCTTCCTAGATGTTTGTTTATCTGGTTTTGGTATCAGATATACTGGCTTCATACAATGTATTTTTTTTTATTTTTTTTTTTTGGTAGATGGACACAATGTCTTTATTTTATTACTCTGTATGTGGTGCTGAGGATCGAACCCAGGCCCTCACGCATGCAAGGCAAGCGCTCTACCGCTGAGCCACAATCCCAGCCCCATACAATGTATTTTGATGTGTTCCTTCTCTTTCAATTTCACAGAATAATTTTTAAAAGACAGTTTGGCAGTACTCAGATGAGAATCCATCCGTATCTGGTATTTTCTTTGCTGGTAGGCTTTTAATTTCTCTTTCAATTTCATTACTTGATATTGGTCAGTTTAGATTTTCTATGTTTTCACAGTTTAATATTGGTAGGTCATATGTGTCTACAAGATTGTCATTAGCTTTTACGTTTTCCAGTTTATTGGAGAATATATTTTCAAAATAGTTTCTAATAATCCTCTGGCTTTTAGAAGTGTCTGTGGTTATATTTTTTAATCTATAATTTTTTTGATTTAGGTCATCTCTTTTGTTCTTTTGTTTAGGGTGGGCTAAGAGTTTATCAAAATTTTTCATGTTCTTTTGAACAATCAACTTTTTGTTGTGCTGATCCTGTATATTGTATTTTTTATTCTTAATTTCATTAATTTTGTTCTAATCTTTGTTCTTTCCTGTCTTCTACTGATTTTTAAATTACTTTTTTTCTTTTCTAAGGCCTTGAAATAAATTATAAGCTTATTTATTTGTTATCTTTTATATTTAAAATGTAGGTGCCCAATGCTGTAAATTTTTCTCTTAGTTCTTATTTTTACACTGTCCCAGAGATCTTGATATATTGTGTATTTGTTCAAATTTGTTTCTAAGGAATTCTTTATTTCTTGTCTCTTTTCATCTTTGATTAAATCTTCATTTAAAGTTGTATTATCCAATCTGAATATGTTTTATGGGTTTTATTATTTTTCTTGTTGATTTAGTTTCATTCAATTGTGGTTAAATAGATTGCATGGGATTATATCTTTTTTTTTTGTATTTTCTAAGATTTAAAAATCACACTGTAACCTAAAATATGATCTAGATACCTACTAGGTCCATTTGATTCATGGTATTATTTAGGGTGGATTATTTATTTGTTGATTTTATGTTTTCTTGACCTACATTTTGTTGACAAATGTGTGTTGAAATCAGCCAAAATTATTGTATTGTGATCTTTCAGAGATTTAATATCAAGGATTATTTTTATGTGTAATAGGGTGTTCTGACATTTGGAGTATACATATTTACTATCATAATATATTCGTGTTGGATTGTTTAATTTACCACTGGCCTCTTTTTTTTTAATCAGGGATTGAATCCAGGGGTGTCAACCACTGACCCACATCCCAAGCCATCCTTTATATTGTTTTATTTAGAAAGAAGGCATTGCTAATTTGCTAAGCACCTTGCTAAATTGCTGAGACTGTCTTTGAATTTACAGTCCTCCTGCCTAAACATTTTGAGCCAAAGGGATTCTACTTCTTTGTCTCTTCTAACTAATTTTGGCTTGAAATATGGTTGGTCAGATATGAGAATAGCTTTTCTGGCCTGTATTTGGATATCATTTGTGTGCAATATTTTTGTCCATTCTTTTGCCTGTACTCTGTGAGTTTCTTTGCCTATGAAATGAGTGTCTTGCAAACAGTATATTGGGATATTGTTGTTTTATCCCTTCTCATAATATATATAGGGAGTTGAGACCTTCATTTGTATTCAGTGTTACTATGGACATGTTTGTGATTTATTGCCAATTTTCTTCTTTTTTGGTATATATAATACTTCATTCTCATTTAGATGATTAGTCTTCTATTACTCTTCATACATTTGAGAGGTTTTTTTTTTTTTGGGGTGGGGGAGTTTGCTCTGTGTACAGTTTGTCTGAGTATTCTTTTTTAGTGCCAGCATGGCATAGAGGTTATGTATCCTTTGAGTTTACCTTTTCTATGGAAAGTTTGTATTTCTCCATCAGATATGAAACAGAGCTTTACAGGGCATGATAATCTTGGTTGGAAATTATTTTCTTTTAGAGCTTGGCATATCTCAATCAAGATTTTTCTTAACTTAGAGGTCTGAGTTAAGAAGTCAAATGCAACTCTTATGGGTTTGCCTCTAAATACGATCTGATGTTTCTCTCTTGCCTTATTTTCTATGTTAAGCATTTTCATTTTGATGTGTCCTGGAAAACTTCTCTTCTGATCCCTTCTATTTATGGTCCAGTGTACTTCCTGTATGTGGATGCCTATCTCATTTATGTTATAAGGAATGTTTTCTGTTAATAATTCATAGAAAGGGGCTGGGATTGTGGCTCAGTGGTAGAGCGCTTGCCTCGCATGCGTGAGGCCCTAGGTTTGATCCTCAGCACCACATAGAAAGCAAAAAAATAAAGACATTGTGTCCATCTACAACTAAGAAAAAATTTAAAAAAAAAGTAATTCATAGAAAAAGTCTTTGATGTTTTTAGCCTGCATCTCCATGTTCTCTTCTATTCTAATGATTTTCAGGTTTCATTTCTTGTTGTTGTCCCAGTGTTCTTGTATATTCTGATTATGTTCTATAATTTTCTTTTTATTGCATACTGTGTACTCAGGTTCATGTACCCTCTCTTCAAGGGCTGAACTTCTGTATTCAAGGACAGATGTCATATTTTCTATGCAATTTAATGTGTTGGTGATGCTTTCAAACAAATTTTCAATTTTATTGCTTTTGCCTTACATTTTCAGGAGTTTTGATCAGTTTCTATCCATTATTTCTATTTCCTTATTAAAATTGTTTTTCACTTATTGTATGTCCTCTCTTAATTCATTCCTTAAATCTTCATTTAGTGCACTAAACATTTTAATAATGAATTTTTCTTTAGCATTACATCCACTTCTATTTCTGTGGAATTTTTTTCTGGGGAGATTGTTAATTTGGAAGAGAGATTTGTTTGCCTGTTTTCTCAGGTTTTCAGAGGTTTGGGGCTTGTGCATTAATTGAGAAGGATTACTCTCCCTCTTTTATATGTGTGTCCTTATATGTGTGGTTCTTTCTTATTATGTTTTCACTGTGTTTTTGATACATGAGTAGATGTCATGGGGTAGGATATAAAGTTTCCCTCTGGTTGTGCCTCTGGAGCCTGGTTGTTGGTTTGAGTTTTTGTCTCCTCAGTTCTATCTTGATATAATATTAAGGCTCAGGTAGGGTATATCATGTGTAGGAATGAGATTAACTTTTGCTTAGCTGAGTTGTATTTCTCAACAGCTGTATCTTTTAAAAAATTTATTGTAATTATGTATACATGAGAGCAGAATGTATTTTGATTCATTGTACACAAATGGAGCACAACTTTTCATTTCTATGGTTGTAAATGATGTAGAGTTGCACCATATGTACAGTCATACATGAACCTAGGGCAATGATGTCCATCTCATTCCATCATCTTTCTTTTCCCCATGTCTCCTCCCCTCCCCTCCCTCCCCCTTTAACCAATGTTCCTCCATTCTTCACATGCCCCCTCCCCAGATTGGCTTACTTTACTTAGCATGATATTCTCCAGCTTCATCCATTGTCCTGAAAATGCCATGATTTTATTCTTTAATGCTAAGTAATATTCCATTGTGTGTATATACCAATTTCTTTATCCATTCATCTATTGAAGGGCATTGAGGTTGCTTCCAGTTTAACTATTGTGAATTGAGCTGCTATAAACATGGAAGTGGCTGCATCATTGTAGCATGCTATTTTTAAGTCCTTTGAGTATATACCAAAGAGTGGGATAGCTGGGTCAATCAGTGGTTCCATTTTACGTTTACTAAGGAATCTCTATACTGCTTTCCAGATAGGTTGCACCAATTTTCAGTCCCACCAGCAATGCATAAGTGTGCCTTTTTCCCCACATCCTCACTAACACTTCTTCATATTCTTCATAACTGCCATTCCAACTGGAGTGAGATGAAATCTTAGAGTAGTTTTGATTTATATTTCTCTAATTGCTAGAGATGTTGAACATTTTTTTCATATATTTGTTGATTGATTGTATATCTTCTTCTGAGAAGTGTCTGTTTAGCTCCTTAGCCCATTTATTGATTGGATTATTTGTTTCTGTGGTGCTAAGTTTTTGAGTTCTTCATATATCCTGGAGTTTAGTGCTGTATCTGATGTGCATGTGGCAAAAATTTCCTCTGAAATGTAGGCTCTCTATTCACCTCATTGATTTTATTTTGCTCAGAAGAAGATTTTTAGTTTAAATTCATCCCATTTATTGATTCTTGATTTTATTTCTTGTGCTTTAGGAGTTTTCTTATGGAAGTCGTGGCCTAATCTGAAGTGATGAAGGTTTAGGCCTAGTTTTTCTTCTATTAGACATAGGGTCTCTGTTCTAATTTCTAGGTCCTTGATCCACTTTGGGTTGAATTTCAACAGCAATATTTCTACTCTGTGAACTTGAAGTGACCCGATCACTTTCTAAGTCCTCTTAGAGGGTTAGGGAACCAAAAATAACACTGATGTCAGCAAAAGATTTACTGGCTTAAAATAAATTACTAGTGTCTACTTTGACTTCTTAAATAATAATTGCCACCTATATAGAAACAATAGGGTCAGTAATTCACATCAGTAACAACAAAGAAATACTTTGAACTGGCATTGGCATTCAACACCCGGTGTCTAATATGTCATCCACTCTATTAATGTTAACAACATGTATGGAGTAACAATTACATAAACTATGTAATTCTGTTATTTAATGAGATTATAACTTCTTAAGAGAACATGTGGTGCAGAAGGTGAGAGAATATCTGCAATATTTAAAATGAACAGGAGAGAGACAGGAGGCAAGCAGCTGATATCAGTTGTAAAAAAGAATGAACAAAAACAACTGAAAGTAATAAAAAAGAGGAAGTGGGAACAGGAAAATTTGGATGTTAATGAGGGATGAGATTAAAGAGGGGGATATAAGAAGAATAAGAACCAAAGTATGAGCAAATTGGTAACTATAAAATCAAAGTAACAAAAAGCCATATATAAATTAACCCCACTATGTCAAATCAAATTTAAATAATAAGAGCAGGAGAAAGTGACTAATATGGAACTAAAATCATATGAATACGCATATACTTTTCCAAACCTATCCATGCAGTGAGAACATACACACCCATATAAACAAACACAAAACCATGCATAATAGAAAAAATTACAAATTCATACATTATAATAAAATGATATTTGGAAATAATTGGAGTTAAAATGCAAAAAAAATAATAAAATATATGGAAGCCCCCCGCCAAAAGAAGGAAAAGTAAAAAAGGAAAAAATCTTACTGTGAAATGAGGGGCTTATTTACACCAAGGTGGTCAAAACTTTTGACAGGGATGGAATTTAATTATTTTTGTTTATTTTTGGTTTTGTAACCCTTGTGTTGTGGGCTGAGGTTGTTATGTCTCATTTCTTTCTGTTTCTCACTTAGCTTCCAGCCATTATGGCTAGGAGGCAAAGCTGGTTGTTGTAGCTATCAGCTTCCAGTCTTCCAGGTAATGATGGGGTAGCACAACTTGTGTGCTAACAAATTGTGTATTTCTGTATGAGGAGTGGTGTAGAGTCCTAAATTGGGAGTTCCAGTACTTGGGGGTTAGTCTTGACAAAACTATTGAATTTTGTGGGTGAATATTTGATATTTCATTCATAACCCCTGTGGTTACAAAGATTCCATATGGAACTATAAAGACTAATATAATTTAGTTTTGAGGTGTAGTTACTCAAACTCCATAGCTTACTCCTTCACCACTGGTAATGTGAAATAATGGGTATGTGCCCCCGAGGGCAGATGCTCCTTTGTGGTCATTAATGGTGTCTTCCCCATTTCTTTTATGTGATGCCAGCAACGAAAGGATCCTTCTCTTCTGGTATTGGAAAGCTAGTGGTCAGGTATTGTTTGTGTCTATTCCAATCTCTGTGGTTCAGGTGCCAGCTGAAAAATATTTAATCACCTATTATTAAATTCCTTTATGAGTCCCTGATCACCTGTCTCTGTTTGCAGCTGCACAGGAATTATAAACATTTTCTATGCCATGGGGCAGCTACTTTCTTCATCCAGGGTTTTTTCTGCACCCAAACAACATTCCATGTCTCTTGTGTGATCGATTCTGTGGTTTGCTCACACTGACTCACTTTCCCTACTTATTTTGCGTTTGTTAAACTCCACTTTCCTCTCTGACCTTCAAGTTCCCCCAAATCAATTTTTCTTTATTTTTTTTAATTTCTTCATCCACAAGTCATGCTGTGTCCTTTGTCTGTGTTCCTGCCTTCCCTCTGTGCTGCCACTGGTGGCCAAGATGGCATATTGCTAGTGCTTTCTTTCTTTCATTTTTAATTTTCAAGTTTCTCACATTTCTGTGTCTCTGTGATTATTTTTTTTTATAGTCCAACATTAAGTTTCAGTGAGTTTCCTTAGTTACCTACCTTGCTGAGAAGCAGATTTCCTGTTTGTAGGTCTGGAACTGAACAACTCTTGGTGAGTTGTATCCTTCTTCTAGTCCACCAACTTCTCTGAGGAGTTGCTTCTTATGGATGAGCAAAGAAATTGATTTCTTTATGTGAAATCTACTCTTGTTGAAAACATTGTGAATATTGTTGAAATGACAACAAAATTTCTATTGGCAAATTTTGAGAGACTTTACTCAAATATTGAAAGAATTTTTACTCTTGAAAAACGCTATTAAATACTATCATATGGTACAGGAAATATTTCATGAAAGGAAGATATAATTGATGTGAAAAAATTTATTACTTAATTGTTTTAATAAATTTTCTCATCCCTATCAAATTTTGCAACAACAACATTCATTAATCAGCAGCCACCAACATTGAGAAAATACCCACCATTTGCAAAAATATTTCAACTTTCTGTGTTGTTAGGTTAGTGTTAGTATTATCTGGCAAATATATATATATATAAAGTGCATACTTTAAAAACAAACAAAAATATATTTTTTGTTTGTTTGTTTTTAAAGTATGCACATTTTTGGGGGGTACCAGGGAATAAACCCAGGAGTACTCAACCAACTGATCCACATCCCCAATGCTATTTTGTGTTTTATTTTGAGACAGGGTCTCACTGAGTTGCTTAGCACCTCACCATTGCTGAGACTGGCTTTGAACTCATGCTTCTCCTGTCTAAGCCTCCTGAGCTGCTGGAATTACAGGCATGCGCCATTGTACCCACAAGTATGCATATTTTTATAGACATGTAAAACTACTACATAATCAGTAGACTAAAGGGCAATATAAACATAACTTTTATATTCACTAGGAAACAAAAAATCTATGTGACTCACTTTATTGTGATATTCACATTATTGCAGTTGTCTACAAGTTAATCCACAATATCTCTGAGGTATATTTTGATGCTTACTCATATTCTTTTTGGTTTATATTTCCATGGGATTGTATTTTATTTTGCCTATGTGACATTTCAAAGCTGAGGTGAAATTTCCAAACACTATTTCTAGTTGTGTATTTTTGTCTTTTCCACTCAGCCACTTCATGTCTTTTTCTGGGATAATTTTATCTATTCATACTCAAGGTGATTACTAATAGATAACAACTTATTGTTGTTTGTTAATTATTTTCTGACTATTTATCTTTCTTTCTTTTTATCCTTTATTGTAATCTTCCTTTTGTTTATTTTCTTTGAGATATAATGATTTTATGTAGTTGTATTATTTTATTACTTTCACTTACCTTTTATGTATATACTATATATTTTTGCTTTGTGGTTACCATGAGGCTTACATAAAATATACCAGGCAATTTTAAATTTGATTTTTATATTATACCCTTGTAAAATATCCCTTTTATGTTGATATAACAATCTACAATTTGTGTTATGTATTGAATATGCAATTATTTTAAACAGAGGTATTTACTAGGTTTTTTAAGTTATAGACTAGAGATCTATGAGGCTTACACAACACCATTACAATCATAGATTATTCTGAATTTGAGTATGCACTTAATTTTATCATTGACATTTATCCTTTCATATTTTTATATCTTGAGTAAGCATCTTTTCATTTCAACTTGAAGAACTTCCTCCAGCAAATCTCGTGAAGCAGGTCTATTGGTGATAACATGTTTCAGCTTGTTTGCAGGGGTAATGTCTCCATCTGGACTTTATTTCTAAAAGACAGATTTTCTGTGTTAAATATTCTTGATAGTGTTTTGTTTTCCTTTCAAAGCTTTGAATAATCATCCCAATCTCTCCTGGCCTTCAAAGTTTCTGTTAAGAAACCACTGAAAGTCTTAACAGTTCTCCCTTTTGTGTGAGGATTTTTTTTTTCTGTTTTTGGCTGCCTTCAAGATTCTTTCTTTGCTTTTGATTTTTGACAATTTGACTATAGTAAGTCTTTATGTAGTCTTCATTGAATTAAATCTTGTTGGATATCTTTGAGTATCATGGACCTATATGTTCATATTTTTTCCAGGTTTGGAAAATGTTCAGTGACTTTATCATCTCCTCTATAAATCTTATGATACAAATATTAGCTGTCTTTATTGTATCTCATATATACCATAGACATTCCCATTTCTTTACATTCATTTTTCTTTTTACTCCTTTGTGTACTCTCAAAAGGCCTATAAGTTCACACATTTAAAAGAAACAATGAATTGTGCTGCTGATACTCTGTATCACTTTTTTTATTAAATTCATTTTATTTTACAGCTCCAGAATTGATTTTATTCATTTATTTTTCTATTTTTCTGATGAGCTTCTTATTTATTTGTTTCCTGATATTTTCAATTGTTTCTCTCTATCCTTTTCTAATTCACTGAATTATCTTTAAACAATTTTTTGAACTATTTTTCAGGCAATACACAGATCTCCATTTTCTTGGATTGCATTACTGAAAAATTATTGTGCCCTTTTGATCATATTTTCATAATTTTTGTATGTGTGTTTCCAGTTACCTTGCTTTGATATTTGCACAGTTAATGAGCAGTCATTTTTTTAGACTTCATGGACTAATTCTGATGTGAATATTCTTTCAAATATGACTGGGTAAACAGACATCATCTTTATGGATGGTGGTCAACTCAGGATGAAGTAGATAATACATCAGTATTTTTCCCATTAATCTATGTCACGTGAGGTAAACATTAGCAAATGTTGTAAGGATCCACAGAAGCAGAAAAGAACACAGGAGTCTTTGGAAGAAAATTAAACTTGGGTGTGGCTGTTCTCTTTCTTGTATGAAAGTAGTTGTGACTGAAAGTATTCCATTCAGCTGGGCATCAAACTTGCAAGTGTGACTTCACTGGAGTTTGCCACCAGTACTTGATCTGTGGTACCTAGAATATCTCTAGTCTGTGTGTGCAGAGCTTCTGGACATGGCATTCAGGCACAGGATGCATGTGTTCTGCTGTCCCACTGGTAATGGTGTAAGGCACAGGTGCTTATGGGGAAGCAGGAAATCAGAGTTTGCAGTACAACTATGTGTAGAGCTACTGAAGCTCAGCAGTCCAGGGTGGAGTAATTCTGATTGAAGCTGGTTCTGGTGTCCTAGTTATAGGTGCCTAAGGATCAGCCACAATGCCAAGGTCTGAAATGAAGATGCATGAGGAGCATCAACTTCTCTGGGGTATGAGAGATCTCAGTGTAGCAGTAATTCTTATATCCAAAAGCATAGATAAGAATTTGGGGTATGAAAACATACAGAGTCAAAGTGTCTCTGAGGTCTGGATCATATTTTGTTTGGGATAGGGTGTTTCAGTCCAAGGACAGCACAATAGTCACACTTTCCCAGCAGTGAGCACAGTGGCTTCTCATCTTGGAATCCTTGGTGGTGATAAGTATTGTCTACTTCAGTGACAAAACATGTCATTTTTTCTCTGAAAAGCAGAGAGCCAAAAGTGCCACCTGCCTTGTGACTAACATTGATAGTCACTGCTCTTCTCCTTTGTTCACTGCATTCTTTTTATTTCACTGCATTCTTCATAATTATTAGGTATGCCAATCTTCCCAGCAATTTTTGTGCTGTTCCTTTTTAAAAAAAAAAAATGTTGTTTTGCTGAAGGTTCTTAATTAGACCCTTGAGCCCTACCAAGACAATTTTCATTTATGTATAGGTATTTATCCTTAGTGAAGGAATTAGAACTAGTATTTCCTACTCTTGTTTGGCTGACATCACTCCCCTGATGTTTGTTTGTTTGTTTTAAAAGTACCAAAAAATCATTGATGTATCCAAACTGAAAATACCCACATGATCAAAACCAGCATTATAAAGCCAAAAATTAAAGTTCAGGATTATGTTTGCTTTGACATTTGGGATAAACTGGGAGAGTCACAAATGACCTAAATTGAAGTTCCAAATTTCCTTCCTCATTGTGATCCTACCGAGAGATCCTTTACCCAAACAATTCTCATTATTATGGAGAAGGCATAGTTCTTGATTAACTCTCAGAAGAAAGCTTTAGGCTTTACTTCCCTAACAGATTGGGGAATTATTTAGGCAAGTCAGTAATACTCTCATTCAGGAGTCAGGTATTACCTCATCCTCTTGATACTACAATGTGTACCTCCCACAGATTATAGTTTTTCCTTTGTTACAGAGTATAATTTCCATGTAGCACTGTAGGACATATATATATTGTCCCCTTGGGCTGTAAGTATATGTGACTTACAGAGTGCTCTTAATGTTATCTGTCCATTATCAGGTGTTCTGTGTTCAGTCATCCACATAATCTAGGATATGAGTCCCTCTCTCAAGAGTAAGGATTTAGAGAACTTGAGTAAAAGAAAAGCTTTTCCACATTCTTCACCTAAAATATTTTAATAATAATTTTTGTGTATATAATTGAGGTGTATAAACTGAGGTTATGGAATACATAAATATTGAAGTGATTTCCATAGTAAAACAAATTTTTATATATATAATATCATATAGATAATATTTTTGGCAAAACAATCTAAAATTTACATATTAACCAAAACCTTAATATAATAAAACTTTATTGATCTTAGTTCTTATTTTGTGAATTAGATCTCTAGATTGTTTTTCTTACAAATCTGCTGCCTTGTATCCTTTGACCTACATTTCCCCACTTCTTAACACTTCTGTCTCTGGTAGCCATTGTTTTAGTTTCTATTTTTGTATACTACATTTTTTTAGAAATTTACATAAAACTGTTTGTGCCTGGTATACTTTGATTAATATGATGTCCTCCAGGTCCATTGATGTCATGACAAATGGCAGAGTATTCTTTTTTTGATGTTGAATAATATTCCATCATATGCACATGTGTGTGTGTGATGTTTTTGTATCAATTAATCTATTAGCATTCACTTAGGTTATTTCTATATGTTGGCTATTGTGAATAATGCTCTAATAATCATGAGACTTCAGATACTTTATAAAGTAACAATTTAATTTCATTTCTTATATTTATGATAGATAAATATAAGACAAGCTTATAGAGTTTTTTTAAATTTGTTTAAGTTGTTTTATAATATTTTCCATAATGGCTACACAAATCTATGTTACTTCCAACAGTACATTAATTTATTCATATTTTTATCATGGCCTTTGACTATTTGTGTTCAGGAGAGTGGTGATAATAAAAAGTAAAACTTACTTTACTGTAACAATTTAACACCCTCCACTGACCCTTGTTATACGGGGTGATGCACAGTGAATGTGCATTTTTATAAATGAAAATTAGAAAGGCTACAACTCCCACCAGAATTATTTCTTAGTAGTGAAACAACATCAGGATAAATGCTAGATGGAGAATATTTGGGGTCCAGAGTTCTGGCTGGTGCCTCTCATTATACCATATAAACAACTACATACCAATGCATACAGTAGTATCTGCTGACCAACTGAAGAACTATTCCAGACCCAAAGTGGAAAGACTTTGTAATCAAAAGACAAGTAATCTAAAACCAAATGCCGAATGGTCTCTCTGATTAGTGGATGCTGATGAATAAAGGAGGTGGGAATGGGAAACATAAGAGAAATAGAGAAACACTGGACGCGACATGAGGGAGGCGGGGGCAGGAAAGGGGAATGGGTCTAGTAAAGATGGTTGATAAAAATATATATAAATATATATATATATATATATACTGTTCATTGAAAGTGCATATAAAGGTGTTTAATATGAAGAATTTAATCTGCTTATAATTTTGTGCAAAGTTAGAAAAATTATGATTGTAACAATTTTTTTCTATTTGCCTCAACAAATGTTTTCAGTGAACAGTGTGTACAGCTTCTGAAAATTTGTTTTTTT
>PVHX01025407.1:0-14519 GCA_004024805.1 Geosciurus inauris | reverse complement strand
AAAAAAGCTCAGCCTTCAAAAAATGAATATTAGAATTTTTTAAAAGTTTAAATTTAAATTAAGTTTAAATTTAAATTAAAGTTTAAATTTAAGTTTAAAGTTTAAAATTTTTAAATTGATTGCCTTTATGGATCTGGTCTTTAAGAGTAAGATTTCTGAATCACATTAAGCCAAGGGAGATAGTATTAATCAAGGACTTCAATAGCAAGGATAAATTGGTGTATAATGAAGGAAAGTCTCTGAAGGCAGGAAAGGGGCTCTTTTGAAAAATATGGCATCACTGAGAGATGCTGTTATTTATTTATTTGCTGTAATTGGCTCCTGTTTCCAATCTCAGTTGCAATTCCCACACTGAGGCTGTTCCCACCCTTCCTGTGTCCCTTGAGCTGAGCAGGCACTTCCTGTCCTATTGGAAATGAAAGTAGAGACTGGGGGTGGATGTGTATGTGTGTATTTACTCTGCAGATTGCTAGTACTGTCTGTTCTATTATCATAGCAAAAAAGTGACAGGAAAACCAGACTAGAGACCAGAACTTCATTTTAGAGAAAGTTTGGTCTTTATGTTTGTTGTGACAAAGCAGACTGGATCAACTGATGTCTGGAGAATCCTTGTGATGTAGCAGGGTGGCCTTATGAAGAGATTTGAAGTCCTAAGTCCTGTTATAGTCCTGTTCCACTTGGATGGGGAGGGTTCCTGGGTATCACTGTTAAGTTTTTGGCTTCCTAGAATTTTCTTTTCTTGTTAAGGCTTCTCCTACAAGAGATTTCTTTGAAACTATGAGATTTAAATATTGTTACAACTGTGTTAGGTTCTTGACTCTTAAATTATGTTCCCCCACCCCAGGAAATTTTGTACTTTTCTTCTTTGAAGCACATGCTCTTTAAATAGTTATGTGTATATTTATTTTTATAGCTAAGAGACATCGTGAAGCAGACCTCTCAACTCCGCAAACTTCAGCTTGGACATAAATTCCAGGTTTGGTGAGTTACTGTACTTGTTTCAGCTTCATGGATCTTAAAGACTTGGAAATAGTGGGATAAAGAATCATACAAGATATAGTTCAGTCTGATAATGCCTTTTTAAAAAAATTTTAATTTTTTGGGTACTGGGGATACTCGACTCAGGCGTACTCGACCACTGAGCCACATCCCCAGCCCTATTTTGTGTTTTATTTAGAGACAGGGTCTCACCGAGTTGCTTAGTGCCTCACCGTTGCCGAGGCTGGCTTTGAACTCGTGATTCTCCTGTCTCAGCCTCCCAAAGTACAGGGATTACAGGCATGCACCACTGCGCCTGGCTCAGCTTATCTTTTTATTTTGAGACAAGATCTCAATAAGTTCCTTAGGGTCTTGCTACATTGCTGAGGCTGACTTTGAACTTGTGAACCTCCTGTTTTAGCCTCCTGAGCCGCTGGGATTACAGGCATGCACCCACCTGGCCTGATAATGCCTTCTTTTTTTTTTTTTTTAATAGTTTATTTTTATTTATTTATTATTTTTATGTGGTGCTGAGGATCGAACCCAGTGCCTCACCCATGCTAGGGGAGCGCTCTACCGCTGAGCCACAACCCCAGCCCCTGATAATGCCTTCTTAAATATGAACTTCTTCCTGGGAGAATCTGAAATAGGAGTGTCACTGTGTCAGTGTGACCTGGGAGAAACAGAACTATCTAAGGATCTAAAATTCATTTTTTCCCATTTTTAATTTTCTCTGTTCTTTGGTATGTTCCTCTGTTCTTTCTTAGAGCATTGAGATCACTCTAAATGTAAAGTAGAGGAAGCCCTGGGTTTATCTCACACATTCTACATTAGTATGTTTTCTTTTTTCCTTTTTGGTACTGGGGATTGAACTCAGGGGTACTAGACCACTGAGCCACATCCTCAGCCCTATTTTGTGTTTTATGTAGAGACAGGGTGTCACTGAGTTGCTTGCTTAGCGCCTCACCCTTGCTGAGGCTGGCTTTGAACTCGCGATTCTCCTGTCTCAGCCTCCCTAAGTGCTGGGATTACAGGCTTGAGCCACCATGCCTGGCTTCTTTCTTTCTTTTTTGGTACTGGGGATTGAACCCAGGGGCACTTAACCACCGAGTCACATCCACCTTTTTTTTTTTTTTAATATTTTTTAGTTGTTGATAGACCTTTATTTTATTGATTTATTTGTATGCGGTGCTGAGAATCAAACCCAGTGACTCACACATGCTAGGCAAGTGCTCTACCACTGAGCCACAACCCTAGTCCTCTCCAGATATTTCATTTAGACATATGGTCTTGCTAAGCTGCTTAGGGACTCACTAAATTGCTAAAGCTGGCTTTGAACTGTGATCCTCCTGCTTCAGCCTCCTGAGCTGCTGGGAGTTTGTTTCCTTTGTATATTCACCAAGGCAGTAATCTCAGTGGTCCCTTTAGCATCAAGCTTGAAATCGTCTTACAGCTGAGATCTGAGGGAAAAGGGAAATTTTTATTGTCTTTTCATAAGAATCAAAACTTTTTCATAGAGGAAAGGGGATGAATTTGAAAAGGGTTAGACCTACAAATTCTTCCTAGCTTTAACTACTGAGCCCATGGAAAACAAAAAACTAACATCTTGGGCATTAGGACCCAGTGGAAGTGGCTTGTTCAGACTCTGGGCTAACTTCTCTCAGTGACGTAGAAGCAGCCCTAACTCATTCTTACCCGCAGGCCCCCCCCCATCTCTCTCCTGCTCCTTTTCTCCCCTTTCTCCTCCCCCTCCCTTCTCCCTCTCCCTCCCTCTTTTTTTTACCTCCCTCTCTCCCTCTTTCTCCCTCTTTCCCCCCTCCCTTTCCTTCTCACTCTTCTCTCAGTTCTCTCACATTAAAGAGAAAATGCTGCTATCAGTGACTTCCAGGCCTGGGATTTCAACTTTTGGCTATAATAAGAACAACAAGAAGGTAGGGAAAAGAGCTTTTTTTGGAATTCAGCTACTTCCTTTTCTGGGGATCCGGGAGTGCCCTTGGCTTTAGCATTCTCCTTTAAGAAGGGAATGAGTTCCTCTCTCAGGCTTAGTGCTCTCTTTTCCACTACTTCTTTTGGTGCCTTTTTTCACCTGGTTCTGGTGTTAAAAGAATTTACAGTCCCTGTTTATGAGGCCTGAGAAGGCAGGAGAATTAAAAACAAATCAAACTTGCAAGTTTGTATCCTTGAGAAATGAAGTTAGATTCCCTGATAATATACCTATCTCCATGGGGATAATATGTCATCTCAGACCCTGTCCCCTAGCTCACTCCCAACAAGCTTATTTTAACTTTTTGGTCAACAATGTCTATTTTCCTACACCCTGCCTTTCTTTCTTTTATTTAGTTATTATTTTATTTATGTGTTTATATTGTGCTAGGGATCAAACCTAGGGTTTCCTGCATGCCGGGAGAGGCAAGCGCTTTACCACTAAGCTATATCCCCAGCCCCCCTACCTTCCTTACTACCCAATACCACCAGATTGCTGAAATCACAGCAGTTTCACAGCTCATCAAGAACTGGGTGTGTTTTTCTAGACCCTGAGACCCTATCCCACCCAGCTTGTAAAGAAAGAATCTTGAGAGATGACATGCCTTGGGATTAAGGCAGAAAGCTCTGTGATTCTTTGGGTCTTGCTTATGATCTGATACTTGGAGCTCTGCAGACAGCCAGGATCCTTTAGTCTTTGTGATTAACCATGGCTGCCAGAGAGATGTACTATGGCTGGGCACATGGGCAGTCTGGAAAGACATGGACAATCTTGCCCATATTTGCTAGGGAATATCCTTGGGAGTTTCTTGGCATTTCAGGGTATCGTGTTGATTAAGAGGAACTTTATGGGCCTGGGAATTTAGCTCGGTGGTAGAGTGCTTATATAGCTTGCGTGAGGCCTTGAGTTTGATCTCTAGCACTGCCATAAAAAAAAAAAAGGAAACTTTATGCTGTAGTAGGAAGATTCTACTCACTGTCTGGGTATTGTAACTGTTCTTTGAAGACAGTTAGGGATTTTTGCTCATCTAATAGAATGTTGGAAGTTGGAAAGATCCCTGCTGCTTTCTCATGTACCTATAGAGAGCATTACAGGTAGATTTAAACCTAAGTGTCTAATCAGAACAGTGGGTGAATTTTCTGGGGGCGGGGGTGATCTGGGGATTTAACCCAGGGCTTCATGCATGTTAGGTAGTGCTCTACCACTTAGCAACTTCCCCTTGTGGGTCAATGTTTATAGACCCAAACAATGTTAATTTATGGTTGTTAGTTTGTATATTTTTATTCTGTTTATATCCTTAAGAATGAAAGGTTCATAGGTATCTGTTGAATATGCATATACTGATAACCTCCTACTTAATGTTATACATTTTTATGTATCATACATATATATTTGAGAGGGGAATATTTCATCTATCTTTTTATACATTTTTATGTATCATATATATATTTGAAAGGGGAATATTTCATCTGTCTTTACTCTCTTTAAATTGGTATAGTACTGTATTGAAGCTTCTTTCCACAATATTTTTCCCTCCACATATGCAGGTTACTCAGAACCCATTAAAATAAAGTAAAATTAATCTCCAAAATTATTTTTTTCCTGTTTCAGGATTTTATGTATTTGAAGATAATCTAAAATCTCTTTCATCATCAGCTTTCTACTTCCTCTACTTCCTGGAAGTATGAGAAGCACTTAACTAGCTTCTTCTTCTTTTTTTTTTTTTTTTTTTGGTACTGGGGATTGAACTCAGAGGCAGTCAACCACTGAGCCACATCCCCAGCCCTATTTTGTGTTTTATGTAGAGACAGGGTCTCACTGAGTTGCTTAGCGCCTCACCGTTGCTAAGGCTGGCTTTGAATTCGAGATTCTCCTGTCTCAGCCTCCCTAAGTGCTGGGATTACAGGCGTGTGTCACCGTGCCTGGCTTAACTAGCTTCTAAATCTACTGCAGTGTAGGAGACAAAAGGTATGCTCATAAATTTGGATTCAAATTTCATATCCCTTCCTGATAACTTGTAAGACTTGGGAAGAAATTCAGGATACATTGGGACTAATGGGCAGGGTAGGAGGAGAAGTAGATACTTTGTTTCTAACATGTTTGTCAATCTTTGGGTTCTTATGGGTCAATGTTATGAGACATCTAAGGAGGCTGTATATGTACATCATTTTGTGTCTTTGTATGTGACTCTTGCGTGTGTGTGTGTGTGTATATAAGATTGTGAATGTTGAGTGTATTTAAACTAATGCTTTACCATGTTCTTTGTCTGATGTTAACATAGACTGTTTCTCTGTTTAGGGGCAAGTGTTATGGATACATTTTCATTTACTCATGTAATCTGTACTTTTTAAAAAACTCTAACATTAAAATTTTAAAATAACTTTTTTAGTGATAAATGTAAGATATACCCTTTATTAAATTAAACATAAAGGGATTTATACAATAGTCTTCCCTTTGTGTCTTATAGTGTGTCCTCAAATCCAGTTCCTCAAGGAAAGTAACTGGTAATAGTTTGGTGTATGAGCTACATCCCCAGCCCTTTTTTATTTTTTATTTTGAGATGGGGTCTCACTAAGTTGCTTAAGGTCCTCGATAAGTTGCTGAGGCTGGCTTGGAACCTGAGATCCTCCTGCCTCAGCCTCTTGAGCAGCTGGAATTAGACAGGCGTGCACTTCTGCGCCCACTGGAGGAGTGACACGTGAGCTGGATCTCACAGGTCAGATAGGCCTAGAACTTTTGGAGATAAAGGAAAGGAGATCTCCAGGATGGGGAATAAGCCATGAGCAGGACTGTATGCCTTGAACTTACAATTCTCCTGTCAGTCTCCTGAGCTGCTGGGATTACAGGCATATGCCATTGTACCCAGCATCCAGACTTTTTTAAAATGTTAAGACAGAGTTTTAATTTTGACAGTAGCTAACTTGCTGTTTCTATGAAGATCTCAGTTTCTCAAGTGGAACAAATCTGTGTAATAAGGTTATTGGACCTGTTTCAAATGTTTAAAAAATGGAAATAGGGCTGGGGGTATATAGCTCAGTGGTAGAGCATGTGCTTGGCATACAGGAGGCCCCAGCACCCATCCCTAAAAAATAAAATAAAACAAAATAAAATAAAAAAGCAGTCAAATTATACATATCTGCTACTTTAAAAAAAATTTTTTTAGTTGTTGATTGACCTTTGCTTATTCATTTTTTTAATATGTGGTGCTGAGGATCGAACCCAGTGCCTTCCACATGCAAGGCAAGCGCTCTGCCACTGAGCCACAATCCCAGCCCTCTGCTACTTTTTTTTTTTTAATTTTTTAAAATACTTTTTTATTTGTTGATAGATCTTTATTTTATTCATTTATTATTTATATGTGGTGCTGAGGATCGAACCCAGTGCCTCACGCATGCTAGGCAAGTGCTCTACCACTGAGCTACAGCCCCAGCCCCACTGCTACTTTTTTTTTTTTAATTTTTTAAAATACTTTTAAAAAAATACTTTATTTAATTAATTTATTTATATGCGGTACTGAGAATTGAACCCAGTACTTCACACATGCCAGGCAAGCACTCTACCACTGAGCCACAACCCCAGCCCGAGTGAGTATTTTTACACCATAATTTACTGTTGTCTATAGTCATCATCCGTGTTTTTTTTTTTTTACCGAGGTTTGAAGTCAGGGATACTCAACCACTTGAGCCACCTCCCCAGCCCTATTTTGTGTTTTATGTAGAGACAGGTTCTCACTGAGTTGCCTAGCGCCTCACCATTGCTGAGGTTGGCTTTGAACTTGCGATTCTCCTGTCTCAGCCTCCCAAAGTTCTGGGATTACAGGCGTGTGCCACCGCGCCTGGGGACATCACTCGTGGTTTTTAGAATAACAAATTACCAGGGACATTACCATTTTGAAAAACTGCTATTTTATATACCACTCTTGTGACTTACTTATATTAAAGTGTATTGACTTTGTTTACTTGATTTTAAAAAGTAGGATTATTTAATTTTTTCCCCTTCTTTTCTGGGGATTGAATCCCAGGGTGCTTTACCACTGAGCTACATCCCCATCCCTTTTTATTTTTACTTTTTTATTTTGGGACAGGGTCCTGCTAAATTGCCTAGGCTGGTCTTGAACTTGTGATTCTTCTGCCTTAGCCTCATGAGTCGCTGGGATTACAGGTGTGTGCCACCATGCCCAGCAGGATTATTTTATTTTGAAACATATTTATATACTTCACTTACTAGAGAAGGTGTTTCCTAAGAAACTCATGACAATCATACTTTTCTTATTTTTTGGCTAGTGATAAATATAGGAATGTAGTCAACAAAAGCAGAATGCCTAATTAAGGCAATCTTTCTTGGGATATAGTGTTAAATTCCCATTCATTCCTTTGGAATTAAAATAGAAATTTTACAGAAAGGGGAAATGTGGACTTCAAAAAGGGATTCTGGAAGATAATTTAATGTACTTTTTAAAAACATTAGCTTTAATGCCCTTCAATTACTCTTTGTTAGAAAGAAGGCTGAAGCAGAAAAGTTATTTCTAGGGTCTCAACATTGTTTCTTCAGTGTTTGAGTGAATTGCCTCAGCAGGGAGATTGGAGTATAGGTGAGGCTGAAGAAGGAAATATTTGGGACTAAAGGAATTTCATACTTGTACAGGGCCTAACCACACCTTCCCTGACATCATCTCCCTGGCATGTGTTATTATAATTTAACTCCTCACAGCATCAACAACCATTTCCTTTGGAAAAAAAAAAAAGGGATGGCGTTTAACATGGGATAATTTGCTTTCCCCATATATTTTACACAAGTTTCAGTTTCTTCTTGAATGTGGGGCAGTGTTGAAAATAGGACTGACTAGTGGGTACTGCCAGATCCTTAGTTTTTGATAAGCTTCGGTTAACTGAGATGGTCAAAGGTGTTTACTCAGAAGAGAGAGTAGAGTGAGAAACACTCCTGTAATCATTTGTACTTATAAAGAGAGAGAATTTTCTGCATGTATACTTACTACATTTTTGTCTAAATAATTTGAAGAGAACTGAGAACTAAGAACTTGTAGGTCTAACATCTCTTGACTGGAACAGCTTTTTTTTTTTTTTTGGACAAGGTCTCACTATATTGCCCAGGCTGGCCTCAGACTCCTGGGCTCAAGCAGTCCTCCTGCCTGAGCTTCCTGAGTAGCTGAGACTACAGGTATGTGCTGCTGTGCCTGGCTTAGGACAGCTATGAATTATGTTATTAGTAATAAGTTAACTCAGAGATGGTTGAAGCTTAGTGGTGATGTCTTAACATTGATCTTCCTTTCCACTTTTACATACGATTCTAATTTGTACCCTCAATTTTGACTACTTTTACTACTGTAGTAAGCATTCCACATGATATCCTTATCTACTATTTTCCTAACTTTTATGCTTTGCCCCCAAATAAACAGAAAATTAATATTTTTGGTGGTCCTGGGGATTGAACCCAGGAGTGATCTACCACTGAATCACATCCCCAGTCCTTTTTATTTTGAGATAGGGTCTGGCTAAATCGCTGGCATGTGCTACTATGCCCAGCTTCCTCCAAGTAATTTTATACCTGCTGCCAGAACAATCTCCAACAACCCAGAAATCTAGCAGATTATTTCTTGTATAAAACACTTTCATGGCTATATATTACCTACTGGAAAAAGCCTAAATCCCTAGCCCAATCTTGCTTTTCCTTATTTTCTCCATCTTACTGCACCTCCCACCCCGCTGATTCCATTACACTCACTCTGTTTGCCAGTTGTATTAGCTGCAGTTCTCTGGTTATGTCCTTTGATTGCTGGTTTGCATTTCTGAATCCATAGGAAAATGTCCACTAGAACAGAAAAAAATATGACAAACAGGACAAGGTAAAAATAGTGATTAGAAAAAGAGATTAATTAGATATTAAAAGTTGAAAATAAGGACTGAAAAATAACTTGATTTTGTTAGTATGGAGGTGATTGATGATTTTGATAAGCAATTTCAGAGTAGTAGGGAGCAAAAATGAGATTGGAATAGGTTGATGAGTGAAATAAGGTAAGGAAGTATGGATGGTTTGTATAGACATATATATGTATAGACTAATCTTTTATGAATTTCAGTTAACATGGAGAACAGAGCTGAGGCAGTGCATTCCTGTCATTCCTAGTGACGCAGGAGGATTGCAAGTTCAAGGCCAGCCTCAGCAATTTAACAAGGCGCTAAGCAATTCAGTGAGATTCTGTCTCAAAAAAAAAAAAAAAAGGACTGGGTGTTGCGGCATGTAATCTCAGCAGCTCTGGAGGCTTGGACAGGAGGATCGTGAGTTCAAAGCCAGCTTCAGCAATGGCCAGGCACTAAGCAACTCAGTAAGACCCTGTGTTTAAATAAAATACAAAATAGGGCTGAGGATGTGGCTCAGTGGTAGAGTACCCCTGAGTCAATTCCTGGCACACCCCTCCCACACTAAAAAAAGAAAAGAAAAGAGGGAGAAAGAACCCAGTTAAAAAACAATAAAAAATCAGGCCTAGTGGCCCATGCATGTAATCCCAGCTACTTGGGAAGCTGAGGCAGGCGAATTGCCAAGTTTGAGGCTAGACTTGGCAACTTAGACCCTATCTCAACTTAGACCCTAAAAAAATAAGGGGCTGGGGTTGTGGCTCAGTGGTAGAGCACTTACCTAGCATATGTGAGGCACTGGGTTCAATTCTCAGCATCCCATATAAATAAATAAGATAAAGGTCCATTGACAATTAAAAAAAATATTAAAAAAATAAAAAATAAAAAGAACTAGGGTGTGGAAACATTATGTTAGTGGAACACCATGGCTCATACCTGTAATCCCAGCGATTTGGGACACTGAGCAAGGAAGATCACAAGACTGAGGCCAGTCACAGTAACGTAGCAAGACCTTGTTTCAAAATAAAAAATAAAAAGGCCTGGGAATGTGAGTGGGCAAGTGCTCCTGGGTTCAATTCCTAGTTCCAAAAAAACCAAACCAAACCAAAACAAAAATTATGCTACTGAAAAGAGACAGTCATAAAAGGTCACATATCATATGATTATTTTTGAACTATTTCTGTCCAGAATAGACAGAAATCCATATAGACAGAAAGTAGATTAGTGGTTGCCCAGAGCTGGGGGGAGAAGGGGTGGGAGAAATAGGAAGTAAGTGTAATGAGTATTGGGTTTCTTTTTGGGGTAATAAAAACCTTCTAAAATTGATCGTGGTTATGATTGCACAACTCTTTAAGTTTTATTGAATTTATACTTTAAATGAGTGAATTGCATTGTATGAGTTATTTCTCAGTATTTTTTTTGTTACTGTGTATTGAACCCTGGGGTGCTTAAGCACTGAGCCACATCCCCAGCCCTATTTTGCATTTTACTTAGAGGCATGGTCTCACTGAGTTGCTTAACACCTTACTTTTGCTGAGGCTGGCTCTGAACTTGGGATCCTCCTGCATCAGCCTCCTGTGCTATTGGGATTACAGGTGTGAGCCACCACACTAGGCTCTACCCCTATTTTGTTTTGACATACTCTTGGCTAAATTGCCCAGGCTGATCTTGAATTTGTGATCCTCCTGCTTCAGCCCTCCCAAGGCCTTGGGATCACAGGCCTGCACTACTGCACTGGCCTGATACAGTCTTTTTAAAGGTGAGAGATATGGGAACCTAATGTAGAGAACCATGACCAATTACTCAATACTTACTCTCAATATATGTGTGTGTGTGTGTGTGTGTGTGTGTGTGTGTACACACTTACATAATACGTATATAAATATACATATATTTATTTTCATGATTCTCTGATCCTTTTTTTTTTTTTTTTGGTACCAGGGGTTGAACCCAGGGGTGTTTAACCACTGAGCCACATCCTCATCCCTTTTTTAATATTTCTTTAGAGACAGGGTCTCACTGAGTTGCTAAATGCCTTGCTAAATTACTGAGGCTTGCTTTGAACTTTCAATCCTCCTGCCTCTCAGCCTCCTGAGCCTCTGGAATTACAGGCGTGGGCCACTGTGCCCTCCATGATTCTCTGATCCTTTTGTTGTTGCTTCTGGAGGAGCCTTTCTATTCATCTGTTCACTCTTCTCACATTTACTAAAGAGATCCAGTATGCCTGGCCCTGGGGCTGAGGCATTTTTGTTCCTTCAAGCACTGAGTCAAGCCAGGCGTGGTGGCACACACCTATAATTCCAAGGACTGAGGAGGCTGTGGCAGGAGGCTCACAGTTTGAGGTGAGCCTCAACAATTTAGTGAGGCCCTGTTTTAAAAATTTAAAAAATACACCACTTGTGGTGGCGCAAGCCTATAATCCCAGCAGCTCAGGAGGCTAAGGTAAGGGGATTGCAAGTTCAAAGCCAGACTCAGCAATTTAGTGAGGCTCTGTCTCAAGATAAAAAAGATAAAAATGGCTGGCTGGGGATGTGGCTCAGTGGTTAAGTGCCCTTGGGTTCAACCCCAGTGTACAAAAAAAAAAAAGTCTAAAAAATAAAAAGGGCTGGGGATTTAGCTTAGTGGCAAAGCACTCCTATGTGGTATTTATATAATTTGCATCATATCAGAATCATTTACATATCTTCATTACTGTAATGTAAGTTCTATAAAGGTACAGATAGTGTCACTCAATTTATTACTCTCCAAAATACTTAAAATATTTTTTATCTTAAGTCTGTCTAGTAGAGACTAAAAAATATATCCTAATAGATGTGATTAAATTCACACAAGGCAATAAATCAAGGTTTAGTAAAGGATGCATTGTGTTCTATACAAATCCTGAAATGGGGGTTAGATAGATCTCAATTTAAATGTAGCATTTGTCACTTTATTAGCTGTGTGACCTAGTGCCACGTTTCTTAGGTTCTCTGACCTTGAATTCTTCATCTTAAAGTATTGACATTCTTTATTGGATTCCCTTAACAATTGATAGTATTTATTTGTTTATTCATTTTATGCAGTGCTGGGGATCCAATCCAGGGTCTCTTGTGTGATAGGTAAGCACTGTACCACTGAGCAACATCCCTGTGCTGGTAATGTTTATAATTACATAGCACACTGACTGTTGTATCTCCAAACAAAATAAAAATTTGGGGGGAGGGGGACATGGGGGATGCTGAGGATCAAATCCAGGGCTAGGCAAGAACTTTATCAAAACTTTTCTTTCTTTTTCTTTTTGGTACCTGGGATTTAACTGAGGGGTGCTGTACCACTAAGTCACATCCCCAGACTTTGTATTTTTTATTTTGAGACAAGGTCTCACTAAGTTGCTTAGGGCCTTGCTAAATTTCTGAAGCTGGCTTTGAACTTGTGATTCTCCTGTGTAGCCTCCCGAGTCACTAGGATTATAGGTGTGTCCCATCATGCCTGGCCCAAAACTTTTTCTTGATGTCACTTCTTCCAGCTGCTGTCCCATTTTTCTTCTTCCCTTTATAGTAAAATATCTTGAAATAGTTCTTTATTAAAAATTATACATATTATGTATATTTGCTGTCTCATTTATTTCATTCCATTCTTTTATTATCTTTAATATGTTATACTTTTTTTTTTTTTTTTTTTTTGGTACTGGGGATTGAACTCAGGGACACTCGACCACTGAGCCACATCCCCAGCCCTATTTTGTGTTTTATGTAGAGACAGGGTCTCACTGAGTTGCTTAGTGCCTCGCCATTGCTGAGGCTGGCTTTGAACTCGCGATTCTCCTGTCTCAGCCTCCCTAAGTGCTGGGATTACAAGCGTGAACCACCGCGCCCAGCTTAATATGTTATACTTGCAAAGCATGAGAGAAATACCTATGAACTCACATTCCAACTGAAGTCCTGGAATCGTTGCCTATAACTTGTATAAACTTAGGAGTTTCTCATCCTTCCGTCCCATCTCCCCCAAGAAGTGACCCCCATCATAAAATTTGTATTTGTCATTCTGTTTGTGTGCATGGGATGGTACTGGAAACTGAACCCAGGGCTTCATACATGCTAGCCAATTGCTCAACCCTTGAGCTACGTCCCTATTTTTTTTTTTAAATTTAAATTTTATTTTGAGACAAAATATTGTTAAATTTCCCAGGCTGGCATTAAAATTTTCTTTTTCTTTTTCTTTTTTCTTTTTTGCTCTGTGTGTCGTGTGTATGTGTGTGGTACTGGGCATCAAACCCACACCTTCTTCCACTGATCCACAAAGTCAGCCTTTTTTACTTTATTTATTTATTTATTTATTTATTTATTTATTTATTTATTTTTTGGTACTGGAGATTAAACTCAGGGGCACTCGACCACTGAGCCACATCCCCAACCCTATTTTGTGTTTTATGTAGAGACAGGGTCTCACTGAGTTGCTTAGTGCCTCGCCGTTGCTTAGGCTGGCTTTGAACTCTTGATTCTCCTGTCTCAGCCTCCCTAAGTGCTGGGATTACAGGCTGGAGCCACCGCGCCTGGCTCTTTTTACTTTATTTTGAGACAAGGTCTTACTAAGTAGTTGAGGCTGGCCTCCAACTTGTGATTCTCCTGCTTCAGCCTCCCAAGTCACTGGGAGTACAGTTGTGAGCCACCACACTTGGCTAATAGGCTCACACTTACGATAACTAACCCACTTTCTTGATAATGACATTAATCTATTAGTGAGAGCTGAGCCTTCTTGACCTGAGCACCTCTGGTTAGACCCCCCACCTCCCAACACTGTTACACCAGGGATTAAAGTTGCCTAATGGGTGTGATGTGCTATTACATTGTAATTTTGTTTTGTCTTTTGCTAATGAGTAGTGATGTTCAACATCATTTCATGTGCTCATTGGCTATTTATATTATTTGGAAAGATATGTCTATTCAAATATTTTGTCCATTTTTGAATTGTGTTATTTTGTTGAGTTCTAGGAGTTTTCTATGTATTGTGGATACCAACCCCTTTTCAGATACATGGTATGTAAATATTATCTCTTGTCGGTGGTCTTCTCACTCTGTTGATTGTGTCTTTTTTTTTTTTAAATATTTTTTAGTTGTCAATAGACATTTGTTTTATTTATTTATACATGGTGCTGAGGATCGAACCCAGGGTCTCACGCATGCGAGGCAAGTGCTCTACCGCTGAGCTACAATCCCAGCCCCTTGATTGTGTCTTTTGATGCACAGTTTTTAATTTTATGCAGTCCAATTTCTCTCTTTTTACTTTTTCTTCTCTGTGCTTTTGGTGTCATATTCAAGAAATTATTCCCACATCCAGTGTCATGAAGCTATTTTCCCTGTTTTCTTCTAAGAGTTTTATAATTTTAAGTCCTACTTTTAGGTCTTTGATCCATTTTGAGTTAATTTTATAAGCATGTAGTAAGGAGGCAAGTACATTTTTTGCACGTGGGTATCCAGTTTTCCCAATACCACTTGTTGAAAGGATTGTCCTTTCCTCGTCCAGTGGTTATAGTACCCTTATCAAAAGTCATTTAAGCTGGGTACGTGGCTCATGCCTGTAATCCCAGCAGCTTGGAAGACTAAGGCAAGAGAATTGCAAGTTCAAAACCAGCCTCAGCAATTTATCAAGGCTCTGAGCAACTTAGCAAGACACTGTCTCAAAATTAAAAATCAAAAAGGGCTGGG
>PVHX01025406.1:0-22424 GCA_004024805.1 Geosciurus inauris | reverse complement strand
TTTGTTTTTACATCTATTTTCTCTCATCATCCCTCATAATTATCACATCTTTCATCACTTTTGTTGTCTCCTTGTCTATCATTCAAAATTCTAAACAGTTTTGAAAACTTACTGTATTTATTGTAGGCAATAAATGATCATATCATTTCTGTTTATTGTGACAACATTGTAGACATGATAGCAGGACTTACTTGATTTAATTCTGTATATTGTTTACATTGATTATTGTTATTCTTTGTCTGCCCTTAAACAGCAAGGTACTGAAAATTTTCAGGTACACTGTAAGCCCCCAGGGAAGAATTTCTACTTCCTCAGATCTATAGTTTTAGATAGATAGACATACAATGCTAAAAAGCAGGAAACAAATTACCTCAAACAAACCAAGATATTTTAATAACAGAATCCTTGACACCACAGTGGAGGAAATGTCCATGTCCAAGAAATAACTTAGAATGTACATAGTTAAACTGATCTGTGAGGTGAAGGATGATATAATGAGTGAAATTAGAGTGAAAATACAGAAAGTGTAAGATCACTTCAAAAAATTGTTAGAGATTCTGAAAAAAAAATCAAGTAGGAATCCTTGAAAAAAGAAATCAATAAATCAAATTAAAATTTCAATGTAAACCATCACGAATAGACAAGACCATTTGTAAGAGTTTCAGGTAATAAAAAAAATTATATTATCTTATGAATTATTCATTAGTCTTCTGGATGATTTTCATATATTAACACCTGCCATACCTACGGGAATTAAATAAAGTAGGTACTCTTATTCTCTCAACTTCACATATACAAATACCATGGCATGTAGATATCATATCCCCAGTGAGTTATAGAAACAATATTCTAACAAAGCAATCTTTTCAGAGCCTGTAATATTAAACTCTATAATAAACTGCCTCTTATAAGTGGACATATAATGTTCAGTGATGAAAACTAAACTAAGCATTATGTGATTAAAAATTACTTACATAATCACAGATTATTTTATTATACAATTACTTATTAACCATATAACAAGTACCAGGTATTTTGGTAGGGATAAGAAGTAATAAACAATATGACAAATGTTGACATTGAAGGATCTTCCCTCAGATGGCTTAAGTCTAGATTAGTCTACAGTATTTACTTTCTTTTATATAAATAATCTGTAAATTGTATGTTCCAATTCAGTCATTTTCATATCTTGCTTTAGTGAGTGATCGGTTTTATGTGGTAAATAGAAGGCATAAAAAGTGAAGTGCTATATCTATCACTTACTAAATAACATGGCCAGGGACAAAACTACCTAAAGTTACATCACATACAATCTCTCACTTGTAATGACATACCACACCACAAGGTTGTAAGGTGCTATGGTTTGGATATGAGATGTCCTTTAAGATGTCCCTTAAAGTGTCAGGTGTGAGAAAATGCAAGAAATCTTAGAGATGAAATGATTGGGTTATGAGAGCCTTAACCTAGTCAGTGAATTAATCCCCTGATACAAATTAACTGAGTGGTAACTGAAGACAGAAAAGGTATGACTAGAGGAGGTGAGTCCTCTAAGGACTGTGGGGTTGTGCCTTTGGGGTACATATTTTATCTCATGATAGGAGTCTCTATCTCTGCTTCCTGGTGCAATATCTTGAGCTTCTTTCCTCCAACACACTCTTGCACCCTAATGTTCAACTTTACCTCAAGCCCTGAGGAATAAAACTGGCTGCCTAAGGACAGCAACCTTTGAAACCTGAGTCCCCAAATAAACTGTTCTTCCTTAAAATTGTTCTCATCAGTTCTTTTAGTCACACTGGTGAAAAAGCTGGCTGAAACAATAATTGTTACTGAAAAGTGGAGTTGTTGCTGTGACTAACCTAACTCTGTAGTTCAGAAACTTTGGGGCTTTTGAAATTTTGGGGAGAAATGTTTGAAAGTTTCATGATACAAGCTTTAGATTTCTGTAAATGTAACTTCTGGTGAGAGCTCAGAAGATCAGAATGCCAATAGGACTATGCACAGTAAAGGCAATACAGGGCTCATGAGTTTTCAGAGGAGAAGGACAAGACTAAGAAAGTGGACAAAAAACCATTCATGTTATATTCTGGTTAAGAAATTGTCTGTATTTTGCCTGTGTGCTGAGACTTTCTGTGAAGCTGATTTCAGAAGTGATAGATGTTTTACCAATGTGGAAATAATTTCTAGGCAGCAGCGTATTAAGGCAGTGGCATAAATATTGCTGAAGACTTTTAGATAAGTGTATTGTGATATTCAGAAACAGAAAGCAGAGTAGAAAGATTTGAACAATGTGGATTTGAAAAGTTGGAGTAAAAATGGGATTAAGGAATTTGCAGTTGTGAAAGACATTACTGCCACTAAAGAAATGCTAAAGACTTTGCCCAGAGAAAATTAGAAAGATGGCTTTGGGGCATCTCAGAAATTGGCAGTTATTAAACAAATATATTTTTTTCAGAACTATAAGTAAATCCCAGGCTCCCATCTCAGGCTCAAGGAAGTAAAACTAAAATTTCTTTTAAGAGATTAGTTAGGCACCATGCTTACACACTGGATTCTATAAAGTTGTTTCATCATTTTCAGCTACCCAGGTACTCAGAAGGTGCTGCACAGCAGCCATGGTCCCTGGAGGCTTAACTATTGCCTGAGGTGTTGGCAGAAGTTGGTGGCAACCACGTGGTCCTGGTTCTTCAGGATGTATGCAGGATGCCTAAGTTAAGGGGTCATAAATTCTTAAATAGAGATTTCAAAGGAAGCCCTAGGAGCCCCTGTCCTTGCTCTCTGCCAGGCCCCAGATGGTCGCTACATGTATGTTCCATTTTCCACATCAGATTTTTACAACTGGAAAAACTAGAATCCCTCTTTTATTATGGATCCTAGTTCCTTGATTTCCCTGGTTGCCATAGCCCAAAATCCTCAAGACACTGTTAGACAACAGTGGATCTGGTGCCTGCAGTGGATCAGGGTGAAGAGATAAACTCCTCAATATATTTCTTGTTGTGATGCCCCTTCTTATTTTGACAGAATTAATTGTGCTTGCTTGTGTCACTATTTCAATTCCCAGAAAGACAGGATCTGTCAATCCTGGTCCCCTAAAGTCTCTTGTAATCAAGGAGAGGCATTTGACCACCCAGGAGAATAAACAAGAAAATCTCCATCAGGATAGTACTACTGATATGATGTTTCCTGGTAGTAATTCTAGAAATTCTCCTGATGACAGTTTCACTTTAGATATGTTATCCAGAACACTTAGGCCCACAGTTTCCCCAATTACATTTGGAAGTGCTCTCAAGCCTGGCTGTAGAAGGCTACTTTGGCAACTTCAATAAAGTGAGCTATGGGAAATTGTGGCTCCAACTAGTCCCATGCCTAAAGCTCATATGTTGGTCAAAACTTCTCAAAGGCCCTGACAAAAAATGGATTCCCCCTATAGTAAAATCCAGTGATAATTGACATGGGTAAAGACAGAAGATGGCAGATGTCCAGGTATAAACAAAATCTAACTTAGGACTGGACCCTCCCCCACCATACACAGGAGCCTACATTACTGGAGAAAGAATGATTTGGGTTAATAGAAAACATGTTAATTGTGATTCCCTGTTTACATGGGAGAGTCCTAAGAAACAAAGGCCTCAATGCCTGCCCAGAGAAACTGAACTCAAATTGTGTAAACAATGGTTGCTACAGTATAGGGCTTGGGGTAAGTTCAGAGAATGATATTTTTATGATGTATGTAATAGTTAACCTGCAGCTTTGGGCAATTCTGGACATGAGCAGAAGCCATTGACCACATGTGCCCCAATGGCTATGTTTTTAAGTGTAGTTACTACAGTGGGCTATTAGTCTTATGCTACTCTCATAGTTAAAAACACTTTGTTAGCTTTATCTTGTTTTTTGAGAATATAATAGGAAGCTTAGTGATCTCTAGATTGATATTAATCTTAAGAACAGGACATGAGGACACTTATGGTTACAGTCTCTAATTAAGATTTTAAAATCCTTTGATGCTGATGTAGTTATCCGGGACAATTATAGATGACCACTCTGTGTTTATGAATAACTCATGATGATTTGTAACCCCCTTTTCTTTTCTTTTAATCAATGACTGTAAATCACTATAAATAAAGTGCTGGTCTGAACTTGGACGGACACAGCTGCACCAAACCTGGTCTGTGTCTCATTGGTGCTATTTTCACTGACACCACTCATCCCACCTCAGGACCTGACACCCTGCGGAGGATGGATCCCCATATCTGGTTGACTCTGTCTTCTTTAATCACATCCCCAACTGGGATGACTGCCAACAGATTTCCGTACTCTCTTCAGTATGGAGGATAGGGAGCATATCCTGGCAGAAGCAGCTAGGGAGCTGCCTAGAATAAATACTCTTATGGGCAATGAGAAAATAGAAGTGATTGACCTAGCTTTACCTAAAAGGAGATCAGACTGGAATTATGGAACAGCTGAAGGTAGGAGAACACTTGGTGAGTACCATCAGGCTGTATTGGAGGGTCTAAGAGAGCAGCTCAAAAGCCCACCAACATTTCTGAAGTAGTTGATGTAAAGCAAAGCTCAGATGAATCACCTTCAGCATTTCTTGAGCACCTCCTGGAGGCATGCTGTCTATACACTCCTGTAGATCCCAAGGACCCAGCAAACCTCAAGGCAATTAACCTTGATTTGTAACTCAGTTGGCCCCAGACATCCATAAAAACATTCAAAAAATGGATGGCTTTGCAAGGAAAAACAGGTCAGAACTATTAGAAATAGCCCAGAAAGTATTTGATAATAGAGACAGCTGAGATGATCTGCTGGTAAAGAAAGTAAATTGGGCCATGGTAGCTGCACTACAGGCTTATGGAAATTTCAATGCTAAGCATATGCAAACCACATACAACAGAGGCAAAATGCAGACTTCCCTGATACCAAATCAGTGTGCTTACTGCTGGAAATTTGGACATTGGAAAAAGGAATGCCCCCAATATAATTGGAGGGACTTTCTCCAGCTTCAGGCCAATGCTCCTCAGCAAAAACCAGTTCTAACTTTAGAAGAATAGGGAGTCCATGACTTTTTTAAAGTAGGCCCCTGAGAGCCCATTCGGTGCCAATCCGTAAAATTCCTAGTGGATATAGAAGCTTCACATTCAGTGTTACAGAAGCTCCTAGGACCCCTCTCCAACAAAAATATAGAAGTACAATGGGCAACAGGAGAGATTAAAAATTATAAATTGACCACAAACTGGACTGTTAATGTAGGACAAGAAACTGTAACTCACTCTTCTTTTATTGTTATCCCTGAATGCCCTTTCCCATTGCTGCAGCAAGACCTTTTAAACAAGCATCAGGCAACTGTATTATTTTTGAGGGATATACCTACACAAAGATTGGAAATCCCCACTAAATCTTTGACTATAACCTGCCCATTAAGTAAGGAATGTCTGCTCTTTTAAAATACAACACAAGCTCCAGAGGAAAAATGGAAAAAATTATTATTCCAAGAAATTTCTACAGTTTGAACTGAGGATAACCCTTCTGCTTTACCCAAGCATGTGCCACCAGTTGTAGAACAACTGACATCTGGGGCTATGCTCATTGGGTTAAACAACAACCCATCAGCTCTGAAGCCAGAGAATAAATTATATAAGGCAGCTCCTAGAAGTAGTAATACTCACTAGATGCCAATCAGCTTGGAACACCCCCTTTTTGCCTGTCCAAAAGCTTGGAATTCAAGATTATAGACCAGTACATAACTTAATGGAAGTGAACAAATGAGTAGAAAACATACACCTGACTGTCCCAAACCCCTACACTTTGCTCAGTCTGTTGCCACTGGAACGTAAAATCTATACTGTATTAGATTTGAAAGATGCATTTTTTCCATCTCTTTGTCAAAACTGAGTCAGCCCATCTTCACTTTCAAATGGACTGATCCTGAGCAGAGAATATTGGGAAAGCTGACCTGTACTTGTCTACTTCAGGGATTTAAGAACTCCTCCACCATCTTTGATGAAGTGCTCAATCAAGACCTGAACATTTTCTGAAGTGAGTACCCTGAGATAATATTGCTCCAATATGTGAATGATCTCTTGCTGGTAGCAAAAGATTAAGAGGACTGTTTAAGGGCCACCTGGGGCTTACTGGGAACCTTGGCTTATTTGGGGAACTGAGTCTCCTCCAAAAAGAGGCACAAATCTGTTTTTCTTGGGTTATTTATTTAGAATATGAACTGAGGGAAGGGAAAAGGCTGTTGTCTCAAGCCTGCAGAGAAGCCATAAGGAAGATCTCAACCCTATCTACTAAAAAGCAGGTTAGGGAATTCCTAGGGCCAGTTGGATACTGCCACCTTTGCATACCTGGATTTGCTGAAATTTAGCCAAGCCTTTATATACTGCAACTGTGGGAGGCAACTCACTTTTAAATTGGACTGAGGAGACTAAATTAGCCTTTAAAATTTAAAGGAGGCTCTTGTTAAGGCCCCTGCCTTAACCCTTCTTGATGTCTCTAAAACTATTCATCTGTATGTTCATGAAAGAATGGGCATTGCTAAGGGAGTTCTTACCCAAAATTTAAGGCCCTGGAAAAGACAAATTGCCTACATTCCAAAAAGACTAGATTCAGTAGTGTCAGGGTGGCCCCCTTAAACAAGGGGCCAAGCTGCTACTGCAGTCCTGGTAAAGGAAGTGGACAAACTTACCCTAAGGCAGACTATAACTGTGACTATATGACCACCCCTCATATGGTGGAAGCCCGATTAAGGGATACCACTACTTGCTGGATGTCAAATGCCTGTTTCACCCAGTACCAAGCTTTCCTCCTAGACAAGAACATATTGACCTTGAATAAATACATTGCAGTCAATCCTGCAATGCTGCTGCCTGATAACAAGAAGAGCCAGTACATGACTGCTCAAAGATGCTAGACATCATCCAAGGTACCTGACCAGACCTGACTGACACATTCTTCTCACTGTCAGAGATGCAGAACTTTACACGATGGCAGCAGCTTTGTCAAGGATGGAATAAGGTATGCAGGAACAGCGGTAGTTCTGGGCCAAAGAGAAATTTTTTGTGCACAGGATTTGCCCAGGGGCTCATTAGCTCAAAAAGCAGAAATTATTGCTCTGACTCAGGCATTGAGATGGGCTGAAGGAAAACAGGTGAACATTTACACAGACAGCTGCTGTGCCTTTGCTATAGCATATGTGCATGGACATATGCACATATACACAAGCAAAGGGGACTTTTAACTTTATATGGTAAGACTATCAAAAATAAAAAGAAAATCCTTCAATTGCTGGAGGCTATCTGGTTGCCAGATAAATTTGCTATTATCCACTGGCTGGAACACTGAAAAGACAGTAGTCCTCAGACCCAAGGTAACAATTTGGCCAATCAAATGGACAGGGAAATAGCCCTTGGGGAGACCAGACATAAAACTATTCTAGAACTCTCAAATTGTCCAAACTACCAATTAGAATTCAGGAGGAAATTCTTTTATACACTCCAGAAGAGATGGGCTTTTACTTGTCTATGAGAGCTAAGCATAACTGTCATAGCTGGTGGAACCTCCTAGGTGGAAGAATTTTCATGCCAAAGCTGTTAGGTAGAAAATGCTTAACAGATCTTCAGTAAGTGATGCATTTATCCCCCAAGAAAACTTCAGAACTAATTTTACTCCATGTTTGGCTCCTGGGACATCAAGAGATACTCTAAGACATCTCAAATTGTTGTATCATGTGTGCCCAGGTAAATGCCAAGAAGAACCAACTTCTACAGAGAAACAAGAGTCAAGGTACTGTACCTGATGGATTTTGGGGAATTGGACTTTACTGAAATTAAATGATGACTATATGAATATAAATACTTGCTAGTTTTTGCTGAAACTGTCTCAAGCTGGGTAGAAGCCATCACAATTCAAAGAGAAACAGCACAAATAGTAGTTAAGAAACTAATAACTGAAATTGTTCCTAGATTTGGCTTTCCTCCAACCTTGGGGTCTGACAATGGCCCAGCCTTCATCACCAAATATCTCAATTGATTTCAAAGGCTCTTAATATAACCTGGAAATTATGTTGTATGTATGATCCTCAAAGCTCAGGAAAAATAGAAAGGATGAATAGAACACTGAAGGAGACTATAATTAAATTAATCCTTGAGACTAACAGTAACTGGGTTTATCTCCTACCTTTTGCCCTATTGAGGGCCCGCTGCACTCCTGCCTGGGAAAAATTTACCCCTTATGAAAAAATCAATGGATGGCCACCTCCTACAGTACCCAGAGTACACCAAATGATTTTGGACAGTATAAAGACTTAGCTTACCCTCAATATTCAGAACAGTATTCGTATACTAAGCTAAAAAGGGGGGCCTGATAGATACTGTCTATTCAAGAGCTACTTTAAACATAAATGTTCCCATGAACTTCCTAAATTGTATAAATACTTAGAACTTTTGGTTACAATTGGCTATTGATACTAAGGACAAATGCTCCTTCTGGGAGACATTCCAATCTCTGAGACACTTAAAGAGTTACAACTAATCATTGATAAGATCTTTCCTCATGTTCATGCTACTCAGTTCATTGGACATAGGCTGCCTGACCATTCATTCTAATCTGGTGAGGCTATACTGATATGATGTTTCAAAACTGACAGCCTCAAACCCTAATGTAAAGAACCTTACATAGTAATTCCCTGCACTCCTTCTGCATCAAAGTTGCCTGGATCCATCCAACTTAAGAAGGCACCAGCAGAATCCAAGGGGAAATAACTCATTGGAAGAGAATACAATGGAAAGAAATGGAAAGTGACCATGGATCCTTTAAAATTAAAATTTCTGATGTTTAAATTTTTTTACTAACTTCATATTGCTTTTTTTGTTACTATAAACACTATATTAATAATTTTACCTGTTGGAATATATATATATATATATATATATATATATATATATATATATACATGTATATACATACATATACATATATATACTTAAGCCTTAGCTATGCTAGACTCAAAAAACCTTGCACCCTATCTGTAGTCCAAGTAGGACCTGCCATCACTAGATCTCTGCTAATACTAAACTGTATTTTCTCATGTCAGGATACAGTAATTGGCTCTATCAAATGGTATAAAGATAACTAAGAAATATTCAGCCAGGTACTCAAAAAGGGACTATGGAAAAATCTTACAGATCAATCTTGAAGGGATAATATAAATTTTGGAATGTATAAAGACTTAGCTTACCCTCAAGATTCAGAACAGTATTCATGTACTAAGCTAAAAAGGGGGCTCTGATAGATACTGTCTATTCAAGAGCTACTTTAAACATAAATGTTTCCATGAACCTCCTAAATTCTATAAATACTCAGAACTTTTGGTTACAATTGGCTGTTGATACTAAGGGCAAATGCTCCTTCTGCATATGAGAAGGAAATTTGATCCATCAATTGTTAACTAATAATCTTATGAGCATATCCATAAAATATAACTGTTGAAGTCACTGGTGATAGAACTACACAGCAATACTGGCCTGTGTATCATGCAGTCAGCTTTGCCAGTTTTACTGGTTATTCAAAAATATTGTTTATGCATAGATTACACCTTTCCCTGATTCCCCAGAATTGTTCCATTGAGCAAAATATTTCCCTACCTTGTGTCAAACGACTGCCTACAAGATGGTTTTTTCTCTATAATAAAACAACTTTTCAGGCTTTGCCAGCCAATTTTTCTGGTATCTGTTCTTTTGAGACAGATCTTTACTGCCATCTCTGGCAACCCCTGACTGTGCTACCCAAAGCCTGCTCTCCCATTGTGATGATAATGTAATTCTCCTGGACCCACTAGAGGTCACATTTTCAGCAGCTTATCTTTTGCCAGTCCTAGATTTAGTGGTAGGAATACAGAAAGAAATCACAAAATTAGCCTATAGTTTTAAAAAATGGCTAACCTTACTGCCACAAGTCTTGGCAGAAATTAATCAAGAGATGAAAGAACTTCAAACCTTAATATTACAAAATAGAGCAACTATTGATTTTCTTTTACTAAAACATCATTTGAGTTTTCAACAATTCCCAGGCATATGCTGTGTTAATATTACAGATAATTCTAATGTTATCCCACAACATATAGACAAAATAAGTCAGGAGATTAGCAAAATTTAAATGAATAAATGGTCATGCTCGGAAAGTTGGTTTTTACAGTTAATTTCTCTATTGGGTCCCATAATTTATATCTTTCTCCTATTAGTTATTGTCCCATGTATCATCAAGGGTATGTTTCAGTTTATTGAAATACAACTTACTTCTATTATGTACCATTGACAGTATTAGCCTATATGTTGAACAATACTGATTGCTCCCTATCAAAAATTTTAAAGGGACACATAAGACAAAGGGGAAATAATGAACCCAGCCCAATTCCATTTTAAGATTGGGAACCATCTCATCACAAGGTCATGAAAAGTTTATTTCTGTTTTACTTGCTTGGAATTCATGCCCATGCTTTGAAATCACCAGTGTCTGGCTCTCCTTAACTAGATAACTATCCTCCCTGAAATCACAGCCGTGCCTCATAAATTCTGATGTTGGAAATTGAGTTTGCTCCCTACTTAGAGATATTAAGCCATGTAGATCATTAGTATGCTATCTATCCTTATATTATGTTTGCCAGAACCATGTCAGCTGTAAATTTCTAAGACATACACCTCTGTAACTTTTTGTGTTATAAAAACATTCCACTGTCCTCTGACTCTGCTTTTGGATCAGGGAGTCGCTAATCAACTCTCTTACATACACAAAATAAGCTTGCTTAATTTTATTTAAAATTGGAGTTGGTGGTGGTCTTTTGTTTGTGTCATGGGTTCAACACTGACAAAAGAAAATTTAAAGCTAGACATGAAAAGCCATTCAAGAAAACTTTATAATAAGTAAAAGTAAGATGAAAATTAAGTAAAAGAAAAGTGAGGCTTAAGCAAATAGCACTCTCAAGAGAAAAAGTGGGCCATCTCTGTGCAGAGTACAACAAAAGAGAAAATGCTGTTCCCAAATTTTATTACTCTTTGATATTTACCAGGAGAGCTGGTGGCCACCTGCTGTACTCTTTGCCAATAAGGTGTTCAACTCCTTCTTCACATCAGGTGGTGGAGTTCTTGACCTTAGTTTGTCCTCTCCAAAAATGTCATGGTGGTCATCCTATTTAGGGGGGTTTCATCTACAAGTGAAACATTAATCCCATGTTAATGTAGGCAATGGGCTAAATTGTTGGTTAGAAGTTATCTTAGTGTGCCTCTACTACTGAAGGAATCTTCCTTCCCAGACAATTGGAGACACTTATAGCCATAATTACTACATGAACCTCAGTGGACTCTTTCAAGAGTTAGTCCCAAAAATTATGATTGTAATAATTTTTTTTTTCTATTTGCCTCAACAAATATTTTCAGTGAAAAAAAAAAAAGAGTTAGTCCCATTAATCATTTGCCTTTAATGTGATTTCCAACTAGCTCCCTTGCTTCTGTTTATTTTCTGCACATGAAATACTATCCTTTGCTTTTTGTCTACTTTAGAAATAGTTAAGTAAACTCTAAAATAATTTAAAGAACACTTGTGACTATGCCTGCATTTTATTCCTCATTGCTAGCCACTAATAATGGTACCCAAATTGGCTTATAATTTATTGAATGGATCCAAATACCTGTTAGTTCGTGTGACTTAAAACATGAAGGAAAAGGGTCAATCTGAATTGGTAAGATAATATATGCCCTTGAAATTACTAAACCACATTTTTTTAAATGTGGCCAGCTTAGGGAAATCTTGGTCCTTGCACTTGAGTCCAATTTAGTGGCAGGGATGTGATTTTGAGAAAGGTGAGAAGAAAGGTTTATTGCTTTGCAGGTGGGGAGGAGCACAGAAAATTTCTGTACCAGAGCCTCTGATTCTTTATTCAGGGAGAACACACATTTTTTAAGCTAGTCAAAACTCCGTGCCAGGTGTTCCCTGTGGGAGAACTGTAATTCATTTCCTAAGTTTGAAAATGGAGGTTTCTAAATTAAAATAATATACTCTAAGATTGCTAATTTCTGATCTTAACATAAAGGCAAGTATTTCAAGAGTTAAAATTCTAATAGCTGTAATTCTATATGCATAGCAAAATTTTTAGTTCTGTTTTAATTAAAGTACTGCAAAGAGTAAAGTATTTCATTTTATTAAAAAGGAGTAAGGTTTGTTTAAATGAGAGACGATGGAATACTCATAATGGGAGGGAGAGAATATAGGAAAGCTTTCCCACTTGGGTGTGCCATTGATGAACCCAGCCTAATTCCACCTTAATATTGAAAGACATTTTGACAAGAGGTCATAAAAGTTTATTTTTTGTTTTACTTGTTTGGACCATGTTTGGCTTTGATTAGTAACTGCCTTCCTTAAAATCTCAGTGGCACCCCCATGCTGGAACCTGAGTTTACTCCCTATCTAAAGATGTTAAGCCATGTAAATAATTGATTTGCTATGTGTTTCTGTACTACACTTGCCAGAACCCTGTCAGCTGTAAATTCCTAAGATACCTATCTTTGTAATTCTTTGTGTTATAAAGACTTCCCTGTTCTTAGCAAGGTGCTTCCCTCACTTTTTGAAGGGAACAGCTGCTGTACAATTAATTTGTGTGCACAACATAAGCTTGCTTAATTTGCTTTAAAATTGGAGTTGGTGGTCCTTTCTTTATGTCCTGGGTTCAACACTAGTCTGGAGACTTAAGGCTTCTGGATAAAGACATTGATCAGACTCAATGCTGAACACACATTAAAATATTTGGGGGCTGATGGTTGAAGTCTATGTTGTACGAGCATTGGGACAATATCAAAACTACTGGTATGGCCCATGATTTTCTATTTGACTATGCCTTTTAGTTCTTGAATGTAAATTTATCTGTAACTTTCATTTGGGTCCACCCCACTTCCATTTTTCTGCCAGTCTAAGATGGGGGAATTGACTGGAATGTTTAGCCACAGGTGGTTGGCCTTTACACTTGAATGGAACCTTGATTGGGGTTTATTACTCTGAGTGCCTGATAATCTGCTAGTTTGTCTTGTTGGGGGATGGTGGATGGAAACTCCTGGCTCCTGAGGATTTAGCAATAAATTTCATCATTTTTTGGTTTGTAACCCAGGGAAAGGGGTGGTCTCACTTTTGTGATCTGGTGGAAAGCCCTGTTGTAGGAAACAGATGAGATTAGAAACCAAGGAATTAACAGGAAGCAGATTTATTTATTTATTGGTTGCAACCAGGCTCAGAGGGAAAAAGCTTCCAAGTAATCAATCAATCCCTCTGAACCCCGAATTCAGGAAGTTTTAGAAACTTATACCCAGTGTATAAGGGGAGGGACTCAGAGGTTTACAATTTACAGAAATTCTTGTGACAACAGGTTTTTCTTTCATTGTCCTAGGCAAATTAATACCTCTAAGACACATTTTGCAAAAATTGAAACCTGAGAAAAGAAGAGTTTCTTCTCCCCTCTCTTCTTTCCCCTCTCATTGAACCCAATTAGTAATGTTTTTTCTTATCTTTGTAAATATCCCTGTGAAGCCCACTGACCCAAAGCCAGAGACTTTGTTGAAAGAGTCTGTCTTCATTATCACATTCTGAATTTGTAAACACACTCCCCAATTGAAAATCTTTACAAACAATTATATATCATTTTAGACTAGAGACTCTACAACATTAGATAGCCCATAAATGTTGTGAAACTAGTAAAGGGGTTCCCAGCATCTGGAGAAGTTAATTAAGATTTTTTTGTGGAGGAGGGTTTGATACTAGAGCTCCAATTAGCTGGGTGATATTCATTACTCAGGTAAAGAAATTTTTGCTATGACAGTATCCCATTGATTCTGTTGTAGGGACAGACGAGGCAAAACAACAAATAAGAAACAGTAAGCAGGTTTATTTGACTGCAGTCAGTTCAGAGGGTACAGCTTTCACTGTAATCAATTAATTCCTCTGAACTTCCAAGTTCAGGCAGTTTCAGAATTTTATACCCCATGTGTAAGGGGAGGGGCTCAGAAGTGCACAATCTGCAGAAATTCATTCAAAAGCAGCTTCTTCTTTTACTGTTCTGGGCAAGTTAAAGGATAACACCTGAGAAGGGGAGAGCTTCTTTTTCCCTTTCTGTTTTCCTCCTGCCAGCTGTTACCATGGAGCCCAATTAGTAACATCTTTTCTTATCTATGAAATGTAAACATCTCTGTGAAGCTCAGGCTCAAGGCCAGAGGCCTTGTTAAAGGATCTATCCTTATTGCTACACTTTACATTTGCAAACACTCTTCTGATTTAAAAAAAATATATAAATCATTATATTGTTACTACACTAGATAGTCCAAAAATGTTTTTGAAAAACTAGTAAGGGGGTGTTCAGTACTTGGAGTACTGATCTCTTTTAGGCCAGTGGCCAAGCAAAACAGAGCATAGTAAATAGGAACTTTAACTACACTTAATTCTTTGGTAGAGTCTATTTTGCTGATAGTCTTAAGATCAATTAATGGTAAAGATTTCTGGAGAAGCTTAATTAAGAAATTCTGTAGAGGAGGGGGTGCTACTACAATTCCAATGTTGAGGATCAGTCAGGATTTGGATCCATTCCTCAGTGTTGAAGGTTGAATACCTGAGAAATGCTGAGGCAAGAGCAAAAAGTTTTATTTGAAGGATGAAATGGGGTGGTGGGGAGAGGCTCCTCCACAGAGGAGGGTGTCCAAGTTGGTATCTGAGGGAGTAGTGAGGGGGGTGTACTGCCCCTTTTGTAGATTTTAGATTTTCTTTGTTCTTATGCTTATTCACCTCTTATCTTGCCTACATAATTAAAAAGTGGAATGACTAAAAGGTGAGTGACCAAAAAGGGGAGTGATCCAATTGCCAATTGATACAGGCAAAAAGGGAGTGTCCCAGAGAGCATTTTTTAACAACTGCTTGTGGGGAGCAACAATTCTATAGAGGAAAGTAACCTTGGCAACAGGTGGGGAGGAGGAGGGAAAATGTATTAGCTTTGTATTCCCTTTCCTTTTGAACCAGCCCCCATCTTCACATTCATTACCTACACTGACTATGCTTTTGCTTCCTCACCATCAAACTAAATGCATAAGGAGACTGACAAGATAAGCAACTACATCCAGAAAAGAACAAAACAGGCTGTAAGCAAATATAACCAAAACTCTTTTGGCATCATAATGAAAATATGAATAACCAAGATGGGAGCAGACCTCAAATGGATCAGGATGCTTTACTTTATTCCACATCAAAGTCAATCAATTGGGCATGGGAGGGATCATTTTCTGGATATAGAAATGGCCCATGGGTTACAGAAAGAGCTTGAGTTTTATAGTTTACAATGAGGGTAAATTAATAACTGGAGACTGTTAGGACAAATGACACACACACATGATGGGGTAAAGGCAAGAGGTGGGAAGCAAACCTGAGATCAGCAGGCTTTTCTTTATTCAGTATTTAGCAGCAAAGTCAATTGTGGAACCCTGGTATGGCTCATTTTGGAGGCAGAAAGTGGCCCTCGGTTACAGAGGGAATTTTAGTTTTATAGGGTACAATTAGAGTGGCTTAATCATTGTAACTTGTAAGCATACTGTTTGGATAGTCAGAGGCTAGTTCTGTAGGTTAAAGTTAACTAAGAAGGGCAGCTGTAAAAGGTTGAAACTCATTGTTTCTTGGAGATGTAGAAACCCAGATTTTGAGGGATGAGTATTTAAATTTTGCCTATTGTTTTTCTTTCTTGGGATTAATTGTCTCCCAGAGTTTCAATATGTACTTTGTCTTCATTATAGATCAATTTGCAATGGGGGGAGGTCAAAGTTCAGAACTCAACATTCAGTTCTGCCTCCTTCTTTCAGGGCCCATTAATGGGGGAAAGGATTTACTGGGAGGTTAATGTGTGGCTAGTTTCCCTCCCTTCTTCTGATCTGCATTGTTTCCCACTTTTCTTCAGGGACTGTTTTGTAGAAATATTATTTTCCATAACTCTTCTGAGACTGCAGCTGTGCTCCTTGGATAGTCAGTTGTGCATGTTAAAAGTTTAACTCAGAAAGGTAGTTGTAAAATTTTCAAAACTCATTATCACTGAAAAAAGCTCAGAATTAGGTGTTCACTGCTTATCTTCCTCACTCTGGGACCCATTAATACCTACAGCTTCAATGTTTGCTTTTCTCCTTTCTGGACTCATTGGCAATGGGAAAGGGTAAAATTCTAGGGCCCAGCATTACTGTATCTGCCTCTTCCCTGCAGGACCCATTGTGGCTGGGAAGGAGTGAATGTTCAATTTGGTGGAGATGCTGGGAATAAACCCAGGAAGGAATAAAAGTTTGTTTTTTTCCTAGGGGCCCATTGTTACTAAGAAAGGATGTACTGGGAGAGGTTTAATGTTTGGTTAATTTTCCTCCCTCCTCCAAAATCACACGTCCCTGTTTTTCCTGGGTGACTGTCTTGTAAGAATATTATTTTTTATAACCCTTTGAATGCAATCTATGTTTTTTGGAAGCCTCTACAAAGAGGCCTCTAAGGATGCCTAAAGTAAAGAATGAAACGGGCTTTCTTCATTGAATATCAATATGCATAGTGTAATAAAAAGGCCCAAAAGGAGTCTCTGGATGTACATTTCTATATGCCAGATTGTCCAATCCTCTCATGAGAGGAAATATGTTCTATAAATTAAATGCACAGATAACATTCATAAGGATTGTTTCAAGTTGTAATTTAAGAAAGCACTAAAACTAGAAAAACTTCAAGAAAAGTATAGGTATGAAAATATATTTTAATAAAAAATTTTAAGGTAAATGTTTCTGGATGAGAACTATTTTTGTATGGTATAATGACATTCTTTTATGGGGTGGAGGTGTGGCACTGGGAACTGACTTCAGTGGTTATCTGTCAGTGAGCCACATCTCCAGCCCTGTTTTGTATTTTATTTAGAGACATAGTCTCACTGAATTGCTTCATGTGTTGCTTTTACTGAGGCTAGCTTTTTTGGAGTCACGATCCTCCTACCTCAGCCTCCCGAGCTGCTGGGATTACAGGTGTGCCCCACTGTGCTTGCTATAATAATATTCTTCTTGTGCTTGCACTAAACTTAAAGATAAAAGAGAGGGCATAACTAATAATATAAATAAAATGTAAAATGTCTAAATTGTAGAATATTTAAATAGCTGAAGGTTTATGAAAGGTAAATCTCAAAAGGTTTGTGTATATAATTATATTGGCTGTATTAACCCCAACAGATAAAGTTTTTTAATTTGTAATGTACTGAGAGGAAGCAAAGTCTGAACATTGATCTGCTCTTACCTGTCAAGATAATTTTCTTATATCTGTTAGGATTTATTAATCTGGGAACTAGTATAAAGGGACTTAAAGAGTTTGTACAATGCTGGTTAAACAAACAACTACTATTTTAGGGTATTACCCTACACTGTGGATGCTAAATTTTGCTTTAAAGGTTAAACTTGGTTAATATAAAGACATCAATTAATTGTGATGCTATTTATACTAGTACTGTGCAGATTGAGAATGAGATTTTTTTCCCCTGGGGTTGAAAATTAAACACCACAAATCATTGAGACAAACACAGAGAGCAAGTATTATTTTAAAAAGCAAGAGAAAACAGACTCCCCTGAAAAGGAAAGGCTTTGTAGCTGAAAGCCCATGGGCAGAATTGCAACTTGCTCTCTTATGGACCCCAGAGTCCCTCCCCCTTTTAATTATTGCTTTCTCTTTTTTTCTGTATACATGACTGGGAGCAGGAAGGAGCAGGAGTGGACAGGTTAACTGATCAAAACCCTGAGTGCCTAGGAGCATGATCTCAGAGGTTAAGCATTAGCAACTTATTTTTCTCTCTTTGATAATCAAGTCATACCTCCCTTGATTCACATCATTCATTACCAACAGACTGCCTGACATTTGCTCCTTCTCAGTTTGCTGAGACATGTGATATATCCTATGTACTTTCAGTCAGGGAAAGCTTCAGGCAAGTTGGTTTTTGGCAAGAAAGCATGTGGGGGTCAGCTTTGTCAATGGACAGTGTGTCCATTTTGTAGAACTATTCTCTTAATCTATTCTTCCCACCATTTCTATCTGTCCCTTACAACTGTTAAGGGCTTCTTTGTATGTTAGGTGTATTTATGTTCTTTAAGTAAACAAGCCTTTTACAATGTAAAGTTTGAAGGCCACTTTATCAAATTGGCTTTCTCTGAACTAAAAATGTCAACAGCAATGTTCTTCAAATTTATATTCTAATAACAACTTTGGTTCATGAATATTTATATCATTTGATATATTGTAGCCAGAGAAAGGTAACTTTTTGTCAATAAATTATATAAAAACTTTGTGATACTTTTTATACTGCAATAAAAATTTAAATATATTTTTAAAAAGTAATAAAAAAAGCCTGATTTGTCTACATGTTGACAATGTGTAACATAAAAACATTTTCTACTTTTCCACAAAAAGAAAGTTAGGATCTCTATTAGTTCTTATTTGATTCATGATTCTGATATGATGTTGTACTGTGTTATTTTTCAAAAGCCCCACCTTATCTGAGATAAGACTCTGCCTCTTATTCTGCATCATGTTAGAATGGCTCCAAAGTAGATCGGTCTTAAGCTTATTTAAAGTTGTGTTCAAAAGATATATTGCTGTTCTAAACATAACTGTAATCTCAAAATGACCAATGGATATAATACAAAACTAATAAAGATTTTGGTAATTTCTAAAAATGTATATAAGTTTATAAGACAGTTTTAAAAGAAAGTAAAAATTATAAAGTTTTTCATGTGATTAGATTGATAAATTTATTTGTCTTTGTGAAGGCAAAATAGATACAAAATATATATTAGTGTTATTATATTATTAGTAAATTATATTTTTTGGTTCAAATCTATTATACAAACTGAATATGGTTTTGGTCTTGTTAATTTAATTTTGTATTTTTCTTATAGAACTTTATAATTTTTGACTGTTAGTGTTTTGAAGAAGTATTTCTTTTAACAGAAAATTTGAGTTAATTTTAAAATATGCTATTATCTATATGACAAAAATGATATAAGGCTAACTTTCAGTACTAATACAGACCCTAATTAAATGGAAGAGGTAAATAATTGTAAAATTATAGGCATTAAATTTAAAACTCAATACTCATACATTAAGACTGGTGAAACTTGCTGCTGGATGTTTAAAACCAAAACAAATTCAAGGAAATTAAAAGACTAAGGAAATAGTCAATACTTTGGCCCTTGCCCTCTTAGGTCAGCCAAAACCAAGGGAATAATGGGACTTCTCCAAGGGATTAATAACTCTTGGTCACATGACCTCTTGGTGAGGTGGATCAATAAGGCCCTGGAAAATAGGAAGCCAATCAGTAAACATTCTGCAAAGAGGAGAGTCATTGGAAAAAGAGTCACTGATGATTCTGTGGGATCCACATGTGGTAAGCAAGACCCTGATCCATCCTGGTGGATGATACTCCTGGGTAGAGGAAAGATAAAGGAGCCAAGAGGCTTCTCACAAGTTCTTAAGAATGACCATAACAAATGTTAGGTGACTCTAAAAAATAGATAGAAACAAGCTCAATTTTCACCAACTTAATTTTAAGCACCTGGCAGGAAAATATTACCGAAGCATAGCAATGCATGGACATTTAAAGAAAAATGGTCCTTTTAATGTAACTGAGATGTACATTTGTGTCAGTCTTCCTCAAATAAATAACACTGCAAGTTATAAAGAAGTTATAAAGAAAGTTTATACATACATACACACACACACACATGACTGATACACAAGTTAGTTCTGAGTCAATTTGAAACATATCTGTGCTTTTTTTAAAAAATATATTTTTAGTTGTATATGGACACAATGTCTTTATTTTATTGCTTTGTATGTGGTGCTGAGGATCGAACCCAGGGCCTCATGCATGCAAGGCAAGCGCTCTACCACTGAGCTACAATCCCAGCCCCTGTGCTTTTTTTAGTAAGATTATTATGAACTGCTGCTCAGACTCCTATAGTAGTTTGCAATTCACAACTTATCACTTCTAGTCTGGCAACTTGATTTTAATCAAGTCCTCAATAAACTTTGCTGCTCCTGCAGAGTTGTCTGAGCTACATTCCTTAGGGAGAGGTGAGTGTTGGATGCAACATTTGGTGCATGGGCCATGATCCCTCTTCTCAGTTTCTCCACCCACCCTCCTTCCCAGGAGTGTGGAACAGGGAATAATCCTCTCTACCAAGGGAATTAATGGCCCTACAGGAATAGGTAAAAACTGTATTACTATACCACAGGGGACTTGAGGGCCAAGCTGGACACAGCACGTTGCCCTGAGTCAGATATTGACCTGAGAAGCTGGGGAGACTCCATCTGGTCTGGTTCAGGTTTCAGGTAAGAGCTCACAAAACCATCCTAATATTTGGTAGCCACAAAGGCATTATAGCCTTGAGATCTCTAGCCTAACTGTGGTGTGTTTATTGTTTGTCTTGTCTCTGTGTACTGTGTTTTTGCCCTTTGGAATAGTGAGTCAATCTTCATCCATACTTAGCCCTTTATATTTGATCAAATTACACTTCAAGGGTTTTCAGTGGAAGGCAGCCAAATCTGGGGATGCCCTTTACCCAGGTAAACTAACCACATTCTGTTTCCTTGAGTGACCCACATTCAAGGTCAGATGGCCTTTGGAGGGGACCACTGACCTCCCCATCTCTGACCACATCCAAAAAAATTATTCTTGGGTGGCTTCTTCACCCAGATCAAATACCAAATAAAAAATAAATGACTAAAAAGGTTTTTAACTGTGCTTACTAAAGCTTGCATTAAAATGTAAACAGCTGCCAACAGAACTGAAAAAAAAGTCAAGAGTAAAAGCTAAAGATAAAAGAGCATTTTAGAAATTGCCTTCAGTTAGAAACTGAGCCATGTGGCCAACAAAGTAGAAAAATCAGTTCCTACAAAGGACAGATTAAAACTAGAGCATTTTATAGGATTGTCATTTCTAAGATATGTGAAAACATCGTTTTGTCTAGAAAATTTGGCTTTTGTCTCTCTGTCAGCTCCAGATATTCACAGAAACCTCCTAAAACTTAAAGAGTTTACAAAGTTACTTCCAACTACTGGAGGTGACCCCAAATTTTTAATCATGGCAGCCCACGTAACCAATGTTTTTCATAATGCCAGGCTAAGATTTTTGTGGCCAGTTTCCAAAAGACTAGAAAAACTGGTTTAGAATGGGACCCTAAGCTGAGGAGGTTCTCCAAAGGGGAACAATGGAAGCATACTCCTGTCACAGCCCATGTTCCAGATGGCAACATTGCTTGACAAAGTTCCAGTGGGCCCATATGGATTTAGGCTAAAGCATTTACTCCTTATTTTGTTTTTGCTTGGAATGATTGTTGGCAGAATAATAGAGATAATTATACTAATGAATGTTTTTTTGCTAACCCTGAATAAAAAACACTCTTGTCTAATTCTATGCAGAAGTTATGGCAGTCTGGAGTTAATAATTATATCACTCAGGAGCACAGTCTCAGTCTCCTATTATGCCTTCCAGCTTTTTCCTAGGAAAGATAGAAAATCCCAAAAGCACATCTAGAATACCCCCTTTTTGGAAGCCCCTACGATGTATATGAGTTCATGAAAACATCTGATCTTCCTAGGGAAAATATATTCCCGGGTCCATCAACGGGAAATGTAGGCAGCCGATGTGCAATTGCAGCAGCAGGAATTGTGGGCAACAAATCCTCCTACTGTACTCAAGCCAAAAGCTATAGCTTTGGTACAGCCAAAACCTGAAAAAAGTCCTGGCCCAGGTGGGTTCCTCCTACCAGACATTCAGGATCATATATAATCTTTGAGATGGGAAAGGGAGCTACATGGGAGTTACCCAGATGAATAGTTACTATTCTAGAAGCACCTCCTACAGTCACACAGCCTCCTTTACCTTAGACAGGAGCCTATATATATGGGGAAAGATGGGTTTCATGTATAAAACTTTATCACTCTGGGAAGAATCAGGAAACAGAGACCTAGATGTTTACCTAGGGAAGTAGAGTTAAAACTATGCAAGCAATGGTTTGAGCAGAACTTAAGTAATGGTAATTTGGGAAGATTTTATACTAGAAATAATATATGTAGATGATAGTATAGAAGATGTGATTTTAGTCATGTAGACTAGCTATATAGAAACTTACTTATTCATTTATAGTAGAAGTAGAAACTTAAGGGTCTGGTGAAAACCACAAACCACAATCTCACACCTAGTAGATTATTATTAACTTTGCCCAGTTGTTATGTATTAGCACATATTAGCCTCAATGTTTATTCTTAGAAAATTAAGGTAATGGGTTTAAGGAGATAGATTAGACTTTAACAATTTTAAGGTAGACATTAAGATAGGTTAAGAAAAAAAT
>PVHX01025405.1:0-22409 GCA_004024805.1 Geosciurus inauris | reverse complement strand
CACCAAAAAAAGAATATCAACAAAAATCCTACAGCTAGCTGGGCACAATGGTGCACACCAGTAATCCCAGAGGTTCGGGAGGATGAGACAGGAGGACCACAAGTTCAAAGCCAGGCTCAACTAAAAACAAGGCTAAGCAATTCAGTGAGACCCTGTCTCAAAATAAAATACAAAATAAGTCTAGGGATATGGCTCAGTGGTCAAGTGCCCTAAGTTCAATACCCAGTACCAAAAAAAAAAAAAAAATCCTACAGTTAACATCATATTTAATGATGTGCCACCCAACTCCCCTAAGATCAGGAACAAGGCAAGCATATCTATTTTCACCCGGTCTATTCAACATTGTAGTACTAGCCAATGAAACAACATAAGAAGGTCTGGGATGTAAGTTGGTGGTAGAGTGGTTGCCTGGTATGTCCATGACTGTGGGTTTGACCCCAACAACACTGCACCTGCATGTGTGCGTGCACAAACACACACACACACACACACACACACACACACACAATATTTAAGAAAAAGAAGCAAACAGCATGAATATCAGAAACAAAGTCAAACCATCATTATTCACAGGTCACATGACTTTGTATGTAGAAAGTCTTATAGCATCTTGTTTTAGCCTCATTGAATCTGGGAAACATATATACTTGGGCTCGGGTTGTAGCTCAGTGGTAGAGCATTTGCCTAGCATGTGTGAGGCACTGGGTTTAATTCTCAGCACTGCATATAAATAAATAAAATCCATTGACAACTAAGAAAATATTTTTAAAAAAGAAAGTATATATAATAGAAATGATAAGTAAAGTTAGCAGCATTGCAGGATGCAAATTTGATATTAAATAACAGTTGTAAGGCTGGGGCCCAGTGGAAGAGCGCTTGCTTCACATGCGTGAGGCCCTGGGTTCAATCCTCAGCACCACATAAAAATAAATAAAGATATTTGTGTCCATCTACAACTAAAAAATATTTTTAAAAAACAGTTGTAATGCCAGTTAACGGCACTTATAATAGTATAAAAAGTCAATGCCCCGTGTACAGAGAATTGAAATGTTGTGCTCTATTTGTGTACAATGAATTGAAATACATTCTGCTGTTACGTATAACTAAGTAGAACAAATTTTTAAAATGAAAAAAAAATCAATGCTTAAGAATAAATCTAATGAAAGATGTGTATAATCTTTCCATTGGAAATTATAAAACATTGTATTTTTTTTTTTCTTACTGAGATTAAACTGAGCTATATTCCAAGTCCTTTATTTTGAAACAAGTTTTTCCTAAGTACCTGAGGCTGGCCTTGAACTTGCAATACTTCTGCTTCGGCCTTCTGAGTAGCAGGCAGTATAAGCATGTGCCATCATACCCAATCCTGAAAGATTTATTTATTTACTTATTTGTTTGTTTGTTTATTTTAGTTGTCAATGGGAATTTTTTTGGAGGGGATACCAGGGATTGAACTCAGGGGTACTCGACCACTGAGCCACATCACTAGCCCTAGTTTGCTTTTTATGTAGAGACAGGGTCTCACTGAGTTGCTTAGTGTCTCGCTGTTGCTGAGGCTGGCTTTGAACTCGCAATTCTTCTGTCTCAGCCTCCCAAAGTGCTGGAATTACAGGTGTGTGCCACCGTGCACGGTTGGGAAATTTTTTTTTTTTAATGCAGTGCTGAGAAGTCAACCCAGTGCCTCACAAGTGCTAGGCAAGCACTCTACCACTGAGCTACAACCCCAGCCCCTGAAAGAAACTTTAAAAGACCTAAATAAATGGAGAGAGATGCTGTGTTCATGGATTGGAAGTCTTAAATATGTTATGTTAGCACACTCTCTACATTGATAGATTCAACACTATCCCTATCAAAATTTCAGCAGACTTTTGAAAATAGATATATGAGCTAAAATAACAGTTATATGAAAATACAACAATCCAAAATACCCAATAGCAACCTTGAAAAAGAAAAACAAAGGTGAGCATGGTGATGCATGCCTGTAATCCCAGCAATTTGGGAGATTGAGGCAGGAGAAGCACAAGTTCAAGGATAGCCTGGGCAACTTAGCAAGACCCCATCTCAAAATAAATTTTAAAAAAATTTAAGAAGAGCTGGAACTATGTATAGCTCAATGGTACACTACCAATGGGTGCAATCTCTAGTGACCAAAAAAAAAAAAAAGGCCTTTGTCTGTGTACAGGTATGCTGCACAGAGGAGGCCAACTTAGGGACAAAAGGGTGTCAGAAGTTTCCTAGACAGGAAGAACTGGGAAACCAACTTATTTTTTCTCCCTTCTTTTCCCTCCTCTAGTTCCTCTCAACAACCACCAGAGCTGGGCGTGGTGGCACACGCCTGTAATCCCAGCACTCTGGGAGGCTGAGACAGGAGAATCACGAGTTCAAAGCCAGCCTCAGCAACAGCGAGGCACTAACCAACTCACTGAGACCCTGTCTCAACATAAAACATAAAATATGGCTGGGGATGTGGCTCAGTGGTCGAGTGCCCCTGAGTTCAATCCCCAGTACCAAAAGAAAAAAAAAAAAATAACCCACCAGACATGATAAAGAAGAGATGGATAATTTATTTCATATCATCCAAGCCACAGGGAAGGCAGGGACAAGGAAGAGGAATGCAGAGCTGGCCCCAAATCTTCCTTTTCTCGTTTCTTACACAATTGAAGGCCAACCCATTCAAGAGTTTGGGGAATGGTCACCAAGAAGGATTCAGGTCAATGGATAACTTGGCAGATGTATAATTCTTTTGTTTAGGATTCAGAACTTCCCTTTGTTTGGTGTCTAAGATAGTCTGATCTTTCAGAGTGTTTTGTGCTGCACTGTTACAACTATGGTAGGACACGATGTCAGAGGGCTGGTTCAGAATCACACTCCAGAAACTTCTGTGGTTCAAAAAGCAAAGGATTCCTGGGAAAGGACAAGGGATTGGGGAAACAAAATTGGAGAGTTGGAAGAAGAGTGACAATAAGGGTGAGGTTAGCGGGGCGCGGTGGCCCATGCCTGCAATCCCAGCACTTTGGGAGGCTGACACAGGAGAATCACGAGTTCAAAGCCAGCCTCAGCAACAGCGAGGTGCTAAGCAACTCAGTGAGACCCTGTCTCTACATAAAACACAAAATAGGGCTGGGGATGTGGCTCAGTGGGAGGTTCCCTAAGAACCTGTCCCTGGGGATTGCCTGCCCCTTCCCTCCATATTTTCTCTGCCCTGACCCACCCACATCCTCTCCTTCCCCCAGAGCTCTCCTGGCCACTCACCACAAGTGACATATAGGATAAATACCAGCCAACCAATGAAATAGCTCCAACCAAGGGGAACAGACAGATTCTTCTTCACCTCGAAGATCCAGAGGTTAATAGGGAACAACAGGAGGACAGAGAAAATGAGGGTGACTGTGAGGCAGGAAATAGAGAGGTCTTATTCATCTAAGAATCCCACAGGGGATTCTTCCCCAGCTGCTGAGGTATGGTCACAAACTACAACTCCCATCACCATATAGTCCACAGCACCTCACCCCAACTCACCCCAACTCACCCCCAGGCTCAAGGAATCAACCCTTTCAACTTCATCTCTCCAGTGAGTGAGAAATGATGTACCTTAACTCTCAGTTCTCTTTTCCCATCACCTCCAAATTCCCATACCACCCCCCAAAGAAGGGAGAAGTGCCCAGGAAGACATGGGTTAGGAGAACTAAGGACCTTTTTCAGAGCTGGGGGGCACCTTCACAGAAGCTCATGACGGTCCCAATCAAGCTGAAGGCGGGCACTCTCTGAAGACCAAGCACGTATGGCAAGTGCAACCAGATGGTGAGCACGAAGCCCATTCCTAGGGCCATAGTGAAGATTATCTTGGCCACCCCAAAGACTGGATGATTTGTCCACATCTTGAAAGTGTCTGAGGAAAATGACAAAACAGGATGAGCTCAGGATTCACTACAGATAAAATATAATCAAATGAACAAACAGGAGAAAATGTTCAGTTCCATCTCTAACCAAAGAAATACACATTTGTGATAATAATCGAATAATGATTACACTTATTAAGTAGGCCAGGATTTTCATCTTACCTTACTAGGATTGAACTCAGGACACGGGGCATACTAGGAAAATGCTCTAGCACTGGGCTGTATCTCCAGCCCACAAAGCAAGGTTCTTGAGATGGATATTGCTTGATAATTCTTTTTTTTTTTCCCTTTGGAACTGGGGATTGAACTCAGGGGCACTCGACCACTGAGCCACATCCACAGCCCTGTTTTGTGTTTTATGTAGAAACAGGGTCTCACTGAGTTGCTTAGCGCCTCGCCCTTGCTGAGGCTGGCTTTGAACTCGCGATTCTCCTGTCTCAGCCTCCCAAAATGCAGGGATTACAGGCGTGCGCCATCGCGCCCGGCTCTGCTTGATAATTCGTACCTTGTGAAAATGAATACCTTGATAGAGAAAAATGGACTGATTTGAAGTGTAATGCTCAAAGAAATGCAAATGTTAATAAATACGAAGCTCAACATAAATCAACAAACATGATTTTTTAAAAATATTTATTTTTTAGTTGTAGGTGGACAGAATATCTTTATTTTATTTTTATGTGGTGCTGAGGATCGAACTCAGTGCCTCACGCATGCTAGGCGAGCACGCTACCACTGCGCCATAGCCCCAGCCCAACAAACATGATTTTTAAAAACTACTGAATTAGCAAACATAAAAATAAAGTTGAGGGCTAGGGTTGTGGCTCAGTGGTAGAGTGCTTGCCAAGCACGTGTGAGGCACTGGATTCGATTCTCAGCACCACATATAAATGAATGAATGAATGAATGAATAAATAAATAAATAAATAAATAAATAAATAAATAAATAAATAAAATAAAGATATTGTGTCCATCTACAACTAAAATATGTACATATAAAAAATAAAATAAGCCAGATGTGGTAGTACACACCTGTAATCAATCCCAGCACTTTGGGAGGCTGAGATAGGAGAATCACAAATTCAAAGCCAGCCTCAGCAACAGCGAAGCACTAAGCAACTCAGCAAGACCATGTCTAAATAAAATACAAAACAGGGCTGGGGATGTGGCCCAGTGGTCGAGTGCCCCTGATTTCAAATCCCCGGTACCAAAAACAAAAACAAAACAAAACAAAATTACCTTCATGTCATGTGTATCAAGTATATGAAACATAAATGAATTTGGTATTTAGACTTAGTTCCCCTCCCTAAGAGGTCTCATTATGGCTGGGTGTAGTAGTGCATGCCTGTAATCCCAGCAGTTTGGGAGGCTAAGGCAGGAGGATCAGGAGGATTGTGAGTTCAAAGCCAGCCTTAGTAATTTAGCGAAGCCCTAAGCAACTCAGGGAGACCCTGTCTCTAAATAAAAATATTTTTTAAAAAGGCTGGGGATGTGGCTCTGTGGTTAAGCGCCCCTGGGTCTAATAAAAAACAAAACAAACAAAAAAAACACAACTCATTATGTACATGCACATATTCCAAAATTCTAAAAACATAAAAATTTGGAAACACTTCTGGTCCTAAGCATTTCAGATAATGGACACTCAAGCATGTAATACTTTTGAAGAAGGTAGGGAGTTACTGAGGATTGAACTCAGGGCCCATCACCACTGAGCTTTATTCCCAGCCCTTTGTACTTTTTTTCTTTTTTTCTTTTTTTTTTTTTGGTACTGGGGGTTGATCCCAGGGGTGCTTAACCACTGAGAGACATCCCCAGCCCTTTTTTACATTTTATGTAGAGACAGGGTGTCACTGAGTTACTTAGGGTCATGCTAAATTGCCGAGGTTACTCTTTTTTTTTTTTTTAAATATTTTTTTAGTTGTAGATGGACACAATGTTTTTTTTTATTTTATTGCTTTGTACGTGGTGCTGAGGATCGAACCCAGGGCCTCACGCATGCAAGGCAAGCGCTCTACCGCTGAGCTACAATCCCAGCCCCCGCGAGGTTACTCTTAAACTTGTAATCCTCCTGCCTCGGCCTCTAGAGCCTCTGGGATTACAGATGTGTGCCACTGCAACTGGTTCAATCTATAATATTTTTTTGAAAGCAATATGTTTTGCTGTTGTTGTTGCTAAGAGTCATAAGATATTTATACTCTTTGATCCTGTAGACTCACCTGGGAAAATCTATCCCAAAGAATCAATTCTAAATACGGGGGGCAAAAAACATCACAGTTGACAAACTTTGTTGCTCCTTTTCATCCATTTTTTAAAAAATATTTATTTTTTAGTTGTAGGTGGACACAATATCTTTATTTTATTTTTATGTGGTGCTAAGGATCAAACCCAGTGCCTCCCACGTGCTAGGCGAGCACGCTACCACTGCGCCATAACCCCAGCCCCATCCATTTTTTTTTAGCACTCCCCCACCCCCACCCCTTGTGCTGGGGATTGAAAGGAGGGTCCAGTGCATGTTAAAAAAGTACTATACTGGGCTGAGGTTGTGGCTCAGTGGCAGATCACTTGCCTTGCACATATGAGGCACTGGGTTTGATCCTCAGCACCACATAAAAATAAGTAAACAAAATAAAGACACTGTGTCCATGTATAACTAAAAAATATTTAAAAAAAGAAAGAAAGAAAGTACTATACCACTGACCAGCCTATTCCTTTTTTTTCAAATATGACATTAGAAAAAAAGAGTCATGGCAAAGGTGGTGGAATATGATGGTCATAATCACCCTAACTTTATGTATGACTGCATATATGTTGTGATTCTATACAACATACAACTACAGAATTAATATGTTATCCTCTACCTATGTACAATGAATCAATTTGCACTGTTAACATGTAAGCTTAAATAAAACAAATTAAAAAAAAAAAAGAGTCATGGTATGAAAAAAAAAAAAAAAAAAAAGCCAGGCGTAGTGGCGCAAACCTGTAATCCCAGCACTTAGGGAGCTTGAGAGGAAAATCACGAGTTCAAAGCCAGCCTCAGCAATGGCGAGGAACTAAGCAACTCAGTGAGACCCTGTCTCTACATAAAACACAAAATAGGGCTGGGGATGTGGCTCAGTGGTCGAGTGCCCGTGAGTTCAATCTCCAGTACCAAAAATAAATAAATAAATAAAACTAGGCACATTTGAGTTATAACTCTATACATGTCTTCATCAAGTTCATCCATATGAAACTGCTTTTTCTATGTGAGAAGCAGTCAAATATTGCTATTTCATGTGGTTCAACATAATAACTGTATGAGCCTGAAGAAGATAGTTAATCCAAGGCCAAATTTTCTTATCTGTAAAGTACATCTGTAAAGAATAATTATCTCTATCTTCTACAATTGACTGAGGATTTAAGTGGACAAGTGGAATATATGAGAATATGATAATTCGTTTCCCCAAATTTATTATTATAAAGATGCTTTGCTGGGCTGGGGTTGTGGCTTGGTGGTAGAGTGCTTGCCTAGCATGTGTGAGGCACTGGGTTCAATTCTCAACACCACATATAAATAAATAAAATAAAGGTTCATCAACAACTAAAAAAATATTTAAAAAAAATAAAATAAAATAAAGATGCTTTGCTGGGGCTGGGGTTGTGGCTCAGTGGTAAAGTGCTCGCCGTGCACATGTGGAGCACTGGGTTTGATCCTCAGCACTACATAAAAATAAATAAATAAAATAAAGGCATTGTGTCCATCTACAACCAAAAAATATTTAAAGAAAAAAGTATGTTTTGCTTTTACAGTTGAAGGAAGTAATAGCCATACCCTTTATTTTTTTTAATGTTAAGGAGAATGAACAAATGGAAGTAGGCATCCAAAGCTCTGGTCATCCCCAAGCTGAGAAAGGAGGCTCAGTGCCTAAGAGTGAGGGGAGGGCATGAGACTTGAAAGAGTAAGGAATGAGGCTGGGCATGGTGATACACCCCTGTACTACCAGCTACTTGAGAGGTTGAGGCAGGAGGAATGCAAGTTTGAGGCCAGCCTCAGCAACTTAGCAAGGCACTAAGCAATTTAGTGATACCTTGTCTCAAAATAAAAAAGAAGCCGGGCACAGTGGCACACACCTGTAATCCCAGTCCTTTGGGAGGCCAAGACAGGAGAATCATGAGTTCAAAGCCAGCCTCAGCAACAGCAAGGCACTAAACAATTCAGTGAGACCCCTTCTCTAAATAAAACACCAGATAGGGCTAGGGATGTGGCTCAGTGGTGGAGTGCCCCTGAGTTCAACCCCCAGTACCCATAAATAAAAAATAAAAAGGGCAGGAGATGTGGCTCAGTGGTTAAGCACCTCTGAATTTAATCCCCAGTATAATAATAATAATACTAAGAAGAAGAAGAAGAAGAAGAAGAAGAAGAAGAAGAAGAAGAAGAAGAAGAAGCAGCAGCAGCCGCCGCCCCCGCCGCCGAGGTAAGCCTGTCATCCCAGCACTTAGGGAGGCTGAGACAGGAGAATCACGAGTTCAAAGCCAGCCTCAGCAAGGGCGAGGCGCTAAGCAACTCAGTGAGACCCTGTCTCTACATAAAACACAAAATAGGACTGGGGATGTGGCTCAGTGGCCAAGTGCCTCTGAATTCAATCCCTGGTATCAATAATAATAACAATAATAATAAAAATTTAAAAAGTAAGGAATGAAGCAGGTAGAAGAATTCAGGGAAAAAAAGAACAAGAAAGCCATACACAGAAAAAGGAAAGTTCTTGAGACCCAGAGTGGGTCCAGAGAAACAAGGCCTGAGGCAGAAGAAAAGTGCCTGGGACCAGCAGGAGAGAATATTCCAGGGAGTCCTGTAAAAGCTCTAATTATGCCGGTTTAGAAGCAGGAGACCCCCACCTCCAAGCCCTCCTTGGTGAATTACATGACTCGTGAGTGATTTATAAGGATTGAGTCCATACTCCCACATCTATATAAGCACAGACTTAACTCCGGATCTTATCTAAAGCATTGCCATTTTCCACGTGGTCAAGCAAATTGATTTTTCCAAGGTGGAGGGGGAAAACAATCCTTGGTGGTTTCAATGACAGAGGAACCATCCTGCAGGCCAAAGAACAAAAATGACTGGAGAAAAGGGATAAGAAGAGCCAGGAACAACCATAGAGGTCAAGGCAGGCTGGGGGTGGGAGACCGAACTCACCTTTCCCCTTCTCCATTTGGAAACAGCTCTTAGATGCGCAGGTATACAGAAGCCCCAGGGACATGACATGGACTGAGGTGTGGATTCTGTTGTTTATATCCTTGGAATAGCGCTTATAGAAGCGGCTCGCAGAGGGGTGTAACCATTTCTTGGAGAAGACCATGATCAGCATCAAGACCAAGGCCACTAGGCTGAGCTCTGCGGCTGCCACCTGCGCCATCCAGCGGGAGCTATGCGCGATTCTCCAGTGCCAGGGCAATATGGAGTTCCGGCGTTGATCCGTGGACAAATTCTTTTTACTGTTGGGAGAAGGGACAGAGATCTGCATCCTTTCTTGTTGCCCCAGGCTCACTCCACTCCTGCCTTACAGCCTTCCCCCTGCTTTCCAGGCCTCAGATGTTGGTCTCCTCCTCCTTCTGACCCCTAGAATACTCTGCCCCCTTCTTTCGCACCCCTTTTCTCCTCTACCCCATCTTCCTCTTCACTTGGTGGGCTTACTTGTTCCCCATCTTCAGAATATTTTCATCAGACAGTTGCCAACATAGAGCCTGGGTTCGGGGAGAGAATGGGAGGCCTCTTATTAGGAATTTGAGCTCTAGATCCAAGAAGAGGCCCCCAAGCCATTTAGCAGAACAGGGCCCCTAACTGCCATGGAATATTCCTGGGGAGCAGTGAGATGGGGGAGGGGACCATGGCTTCAACTCTAATCCTTTCTCAAAATTCTGCTCCTCAGGCTCCAGCCCAGAACTGTTGATCTGAGATCTTCCTCAGCTTCTTCCTCTTTTCACTAAGGTAGTGGTCTCTGAGGATCTCCTTTTCTTTTCCAATTTTCTCTGCCCTAACCCCAATCCCAAATGTTCACCGATGTAGCAGGTAAGGGAGAAGGAACATGTCCCCAGGAAAACATCCTCCCTCCATTGTTCTTTGGATGCATCTTTCAAATGTCACCACACTTCCCACAACTTTCCCCAACCCCTTTCCCTCCTCCCATCTTTACTCACTTCTGGTCAACAATCACCAACCCCATCCCTCTTCTCTTTACCTCTCTTCTTCCTTTCTTTTTTGCTCAGCACCAGAATAGGGAAAATATATGATGAAGAGGGGTCTGAGAGTGTAGTGTAGACTGAGAAGGCTCTTCCAATCTCCCTTTTAAATGATTGGAAAATAAATGAGTCACCTATGACAATCTGATCATACTGGCTTCCAGACCTCAGTGAACCCCTGGAATTCTCATGAAACTTTCAAATTTGGGAAATGAGTTTGACAGAGCTAGTTTCCTTCCTGGAGACAGTAATACACATGGCTAAGAAAACAGGCTTTGGGGTCCAATAGCAGAGGTGCAAAGAATGGATCTTCCTCTTAATAGCTTTGTGAACCTGGATGTCATACAGATGTTTTATGCCTAAATTTACTCACCTATTAGACAAGGACAATAACTTGTCTCATAGACTTGGTTTGAATATCAAATGAGATAATAAACAAAAAGCACGTACTAGTTCATAGTAAATTCCCAGTAAGTGTAGTTCTTACTGCTAAATTATCATTTTAGCCAGGCATGGTGGCACACACCTGTAATCCCAGTGTCTTGGGTAGCTTTGACAAGACGATTGCAAGTTAAAGGCCATCTTGGCAACTTAGCAAGACTGTGTGTGTGTGTGTGTGTGTGTGTGCGTGCGTGTGTGTGTGTGTGTGTGTGTGTGATTTTTAGTTGTTTTTTCGATCTTCATTAACAAACAGGAAAGGAGCAAAAGCAATCCGAGGGCTGGGATTGTAGCTCAGTGGTAGAGCGCTTGCCTCGCATGCGTGAGGCCCTGGGTTCGATCCTCAGCACCACATACAAAGCAAAAAAATAAAGACATTATGTCCATCTACAGCTAAAAAAATATTAAAAAAAAAAAAAGCAATCCGAGTATCCCTGTAATCCCGGTAGCTGGGGAGACTGAGTTGATCAAGGTCAGCCTCAGCAATTTAGTGAGACCCTATCTCAAAATGAAAAATAAAAATGGCTGGGATGTAACTCAGTGGTAGAGCACCCTTGGGCTCCATCTTCCGTAGAAAAATGATAACAATATAGCAATGGAATATTAAACATGAAATATCATATGATGGTGACTTCTCATGGGAAGCAAAGAGTGGGTCAGGGAAGGTTACTCTAACAAATGCATGTAACTGATAATAGTCCAGTTCCTGGGTTAGGTGATAGATCCACAGGGATTCATTATAATCTTTAGGTAATGATTTCATGTAATCCAGAAGGAAGGAGCATTGCAAGTTTGAGGCCAGCCTTGGCAATTTAGCGTGATCCTGTCTCAAAATAAAAAATAAAATCTGGGGCTGGGATTGTAGCTCAGGGGTAGAGCGCTTGCCTCGCATGCATGAGGCCCTGGGTTCGATCCTCAGCACCACATACAATGCAATAAAATAAAGACATCGTGTCCATCAACAACTAAAAAAATATTTAAAAAAATAAAAATAAAATCTGGTGCAAGCCTGTAATCCCAGCACTTAGGGAGGCTGAGACAGGAGAATTGTGAGTTCAAAGCCAGCCTCAGCAATGGCGAGGTGCTAAGCAACTCAGTGAGACCCTGTCTCTATATAAAACACAAAATAGGGCTGGGGATGTGGCTCAGTGGTCAAGTGCCCCTGAGTTCAATCTCCAGTACCAAAAAAATAAAAATAAAAAATAAATAAAATGGACTGGGGGTATAGTTCAGTGGTAAAGCACCACTGTGTTCAATCCCTACTACCAGCATCAAAAAAAAAAAAAAAAAAAAAGTAATTAAAAATAGTTTAAGAAGGGAAATGTAATCTTAGTGATTTCTAATTTGGCAATGGAAGATATTTATATTGTCACAATATGTAATGTAAACACTGTTCACTTAGTTTAGACTCTTAAAGTCAACAGATGGACAAAGCACGGAAAACTTAATTGTAGCTTCAAAAGTAAACACAGCAGCTTTGACATTGCCAAACCAAAAGCCTAGAATAGGTAAACTGGAAGGTGGAAGGAGGAAAGTCAAGAAGCAGGGTGGGTGCTGGGATTGTGGCTCAGCAGTAGAGCGCTTGCCTCGCATGCGTGAGGCCCTGGGTTCGATCCTCAGCACCACATACAAAGCAATAAAATAAAGACATTGTGTCCATCTACAACTAAGAAAAAATTAAAAAAAAAAAAAAAAGAAGAAGCAGGGGGACTGCCCTCAACTAATGGTAGTGGGAGAGTTGGTGAATAAATTCCCTAACTTCCTTCTCCCTAGGTTGGGATAACTGATGTATGTTCTATAGCAGAAACAGGCAAACATTTTCTGCAAAGGTTCAGATAACACATATTTTAGCCTTTATAAGTCACCCAGTCTCTATTATAAATACTCATCTTGGTTAACATATTGTGAAAACTGTCACAGACCACGTGCATAGGTAGGAATGGTTGTTTCAATACTTAACACTTTGCTTTATGGCCTCAGCCATAGTTTGCCCAACCCTGCTCTTTACTGTCTTCCAGAGTTCCCTAGTGGGATTAAGCTCCAGTTGCCCTGGTAGTAACTGGTTTGATATCCTCTATTGACTTTCTTCCCTTCCTTGTTTCACTTCCTTATCCCTTTTCTAAATGTGTCATGGGGTTGCCTCCCCAGTAATTTCTTGCTCAGTGGTAGAGCATTTGCCTGGCATGTGTAGGACACTGGGTTCGATTCTCAGCACCACATGTAAATAAATAAAATAAAGATCCATCAGCAACTAAAAATTTAAAAAATAGAATATATTTTTTAAAAATCTTTATCTTGGAGCTGGGTGCAGTGGTGCACACCTACAATCCCAGCATTTTGGGAGACTGAGTCAGGAGAATCGCGAGTTCAAAGCCAGCCTCAGCAACAGTGAGGTGCTAAGCAACTCAGTGAGACCCTGTCTCTACATAAAACACAAAATAGGGCTGGGGATGTGGCTCAGTGGTCAAGTGCCCCTGAGTTTAATCCCTGGTGCCAAAAAAAAACCCCAAAAAACAAAAAAACAAAAGAAAACTTTATCTTGGGGTTGGTTTCTGGGAGAACCCAAATGAAGACAGGTGAGAACTATTATGACCACTGTTTTTTTGGAAGCAGAGACAAAGAAGCTGAGCAATTTGCTTAAGATCACTGAGCTTGGGGCTGGGATTGTAGCTCAGTGGTAGAGCGCTTGCCTCACATGCATGAGGAACTGGGTTCGATCCTCAGCACCACATAAAAATAAATAAATAAAATAAAGATGTTTATGTTCATCTACAACTAAAAATATATTTAAAAAAAAAAAAGATCACTGAGCTAGCAAGTGTTAGAGTCAGCACTGGAATTTGGACAGTCTCACTCAAGAGCTCTGGATATATTCAAGGTGTCCTAGAATATCAGCAGAGTGGAAAAGGGACACCACAGCCAGAGGAGTGAGTGTACTCCCCCAAGAATGAAAGTAATTTCCAGAGTAAATGGGAAAACAAAGATACTCAAGGACTTTCTCTTTGCAGCATTGTCAGGGAGGCTGTAAGTAGCCAGGAAAGAATGATTATGGTGCATTTGGACAGATTCTGGTTTCCCAGAATACCCTCATGGTCTGAATATAACAAGGAAGCAGCACAAGACCACCAGATTCAAAGTGACCTATGGACAGAATCAATGTTAGTATAATCTGGGAGGACAGTTGACAAGGGCCCTGGTAGACACACTGACACATGCTGCCCAAGCTCTGATAAGTGGGATTGGGAGGAGTATGTTTTTTCCCCCACTATTATCATGGTGGAATGAGGGTTCTAACCTGAAAATTAAGTTCAGTTATAAGAAATGAGAATTGTGTAACTTTTTTTGGAGGGGTACCAGGTATTGAACTCAGGGGTACTCTACCACTGAGCCACATCCCCAGCCCTATTTTGTGTTTTATGTAGAGACAGGGTCTCACTGAGCTGCTTAGTGCCTTGCCCTTGCTGAGGCTGGCTTTGAGTTCTCAATTCTCCTTACTCAGCCCCACAAAGTGCTGGGATTACAGGTGTGTGCCATCATGCCCAGCTTGTATAATGTTTTGCACATCTTAATTTATGGTTTGAGATTAAGTCTTCTGCAAAGTATACAGAAGTTTCTGATACAGAACATGAAGGAAAATGCAGCCAACTTCAAAGAAAGACTGGCTGGCTGGCTTGCTTGCTTCCTTGCTTGCTTTTTTTCTTTCTTTCTTTTTCCCAGTCTCCTTATGTTGTCAGACTGGCCTCAAATTCCTGGGCTTAAGTGATCTTCCTGCCTCAGAATCCTGAATAGCTGAGATGACAGGTACATGCCATTAGGCCTGACTTCCATTTCTTATAATCAACATCTTTGTGTCTGTTTCATTTTTCTGTTACTCTTAAATTTTCACATTTGTTATGTTCAAAGAGCCCAAATTACAACTAGTATTTCTTAGCTCCAGTCCCAAATTCTCGGGGAAGGACATTGATTGGCTCTGCTTGGAGCAGTTGTACATTCCTGGACCAATCAGCCATGGGCAGGGGTTGTTAACCTGCAGTACTAATATCCTCCAGTAGAAGGCGCTAGGCTATACCCCTCACAGCTCCAGAAATATTTGGAATCAAATTGATAGGAAAATAGGTTTTTGACCCCTGGTCCATGGGCAGAGGAGGTGGAGCAGACCGATCCCAACCCTATGCATGGAGGAGGAAGCGCAGAGGAGGAGACCACTCTGTGGCCCCCCATCTACCAACTGATGGCCGTCCCTGCCTACATCTGTCTAGAGTCAACAGCCAGGACCAGGAAGACCATCCCTGAGGTCCCTGCAGGCCCTGTTATACCAGAGGTGAGGTATTGGTAACTTGCAGGGACACTCAAGATTATAGGGTAGAAACTGTAGTATGTCAGATTGGCATTGCTAGAGAGGAAGACACATGAACACCATGAAAAAAGCAAGGGAAGAAAATGCCCCAAACAAACCAAGATGCTACAACAATAGAATCCATTGACAGCACAATAGATAAAATGTCAGAGAAGGAGTTCAGAACATACATAATTAAAATGATCTGTGAAGCACAGAATAGTATAAGAGAGCAAATACAGGCAACAATTGATCACTCCAAGAAAGAGATAAGAGAGCAAATACAGGGAGCAAAAGATTACATCAAGAAAGAGATAGAGACTTTGAAAAAGAACCAAGCAGAGATCCTTGAAATGAAGGAAACAATAAACCAAATAAAAAATTCAATAGAAAGCATCATCAACATATTAGAGAACTTGGAAGACAGAACCTCAGACAATGAAGACAAAATGTATAATCTTGAAAATAAAGTTGAGCACAAAATGAAGATGGTAAGAAACCATGAACAGAACATTCAGGAATTATGGGATAACATGAAAAGATCAAATCGAAGAATTATTGGGATAGAGGAAGGCAGAGAGGTACAAAACAAAGGAACGTACAATCTCTTCCATGAAATAGTATCAGAAAATTTCCCAAACATGAAGAATGAATTGGAAAATCTAATAGAAGAGGCTTACAGGACACCAAATGTACAAAACTACAACAGATCCACACCAACGCACATTATAATGAAAATGCCTAACATACACGATAAGGTTGGAATTTTAAAAGCTGCAAGAGAGAAGGAGCAGATTACATACAAGGGGAAACCAATTAGAATTTCAGCAGATGGGGCTGGGATTGTGGCTCAGCGGTAGAGCGCTTGCCTCGCATGCGTGAGGCCCTGGGTTCGATCCTCAGCACCACATACAAAGCAATAAAATAAAGACATTGTGTCCATCTACAACTAAAAAAATTAAAAAAAAAAAAAAAGAATTTCAGCAGATGTCTCAACGCACACCCTCAAAGGAGATCCTGGAACATCATATACCAAGGTCCAGCCAAGAATCTTATATCCAGCAAAATTAAGCTTCAGATTTGATGATGAAATAAAAACCTTCCATTGATAAACAAAAGTTATTCCATGATAAACAAAAGTTAAAAAAATTTATAGCAAGAAAGCCTGCACTAGAGAGCACTCTTGGCAAAATATTCCACGAGGAGGAAATGAAAAACAACAATGAAAATCAGCAAAGGGAGGGATTACACTAAAGGAAAAGTCAATCAAAGGAGAAACCAAGTCAAGTTAAAAACCAAAAATAAACTAAAATGAACAGGATTACAAGCCATATTTCAATAATAACTCTGAACATTAATGGCCTAAACTCATCAATTAAAAGACATAGACTGGCAGATTGAATTTAAAAAAGACTCAAATTGTGGAATTCACATGGATGTTGGCTCAGGGCTATGCTTACATTGGAGAAAAGGACTATGTTAGGGACATCAGCTGAACATAAAAATTGGTTATTGTGCTATCCAATGAATTTCTTATCCCTATTCCTCTATAGCTTTATAAGCAAGGCAATTATTTTTCTTTCTTCTTTCAAATTTTTTCTTTGTTTTTATTTTTCTATAATTTGGATATGAGATGACTAGATATTACTTTATTTATTCACCTATTTATATTTGGTAGTTATCCTACTTGATATTCTCTCAAAATCTGTACTTTTTATATCATCTTAGTTTTTGAAAAATTTTCAAATAGTTTTACTTCAAATATTTTTTCTGTTCTGTTTTTCTTTCTTCTCTTAGTATTCTAATTATGTACAGTTTATTCTTTAATATTATCCCACAGTTCTTGGGTTGCTTTTATTTACTTTGTATTTTTATTTGGGAAATTTTAAATTATCATCAAGATCATGGTTTCTTTCCTTGGCCATAATTTAATTGATGGCATGAGAAGGCATTCTTCCTTTCTATTTCAGCATGTTTGATTTATAGAATCTTGTTTTGATTCTTAAAGTTTTCATTTTCCCTAACATAGTTTATAAGTTTTTGCATGCTATATACTTTTTCCCATTAGAGTTTTTAACATATTGATCATAATTACTTTAGTTTTTTTTAACTTGGCAATTCAAACATGTATGATATATTTGAGTCTGATTTTTATCTTCAGACTACATTTTAGCATGTCTTCTGGCCTGTCTTATAAATTTTTGTTGAAAGCCAGACATGTTTTATTGAATAATTAAAAATGAGGTAAATAGGGGGCTGGGATTATGGCTCAGGGGTAAAGCGCTTGCCTTGCATGCGTGAGGCACTGGGTTCGATCCTCAGCACCACATAAAAATAAATAAATAAAGATATTGTGTCCATCTACAACTAAAAAAAAAATTTAAAAAAAAAATGAGGTAAATAGGCCACTGATAGGAGTATTTATTCTATCTGGTTAATGCTTGCCTGCAACTAAAGATACTAGAGGCTTTAAGTTTTTATCTTGTACTTTTTTTTTTTAATATTTTGTTTTAGTTGTAGATGAACACAATATCTTTATTTATTTTATGTGGTGCTGAGGATCGAACCCAGTGCCCCACGCATGCGAGGCAAGCGCTCAACCGCTAAGCCACAACCCCAGCCCCTTATCTTGTACTTTTTAAAATCTCACTGCATAAGTTTCCTTAAACACTATTTTAGGGAGAAAGAATCTGTGTATTACAACTATTTCAGCTGGAATTGATTGTTATTATACAAGATCATTGCTGTTGTGAAGGTCAGATTTGGGACACAGGAGTTTTTTCTAATCTTGTCCAATCTTTAAGTGGGTCTATGTCTGAGGACTACGACTTTCACAAGTGTTTCATCAACGTTTACCACCACCACTGGCACACTTAGTCCTAGCTGTGACTGCAATATTCTCAATATTTTTCTTTGAAACTTTGTCCTTAATTGACTTTGTTTTTCATTCACAACCTAATCCTATCAGAGACATGAGGTCTTTCCGAAATATTCAGTGGAAACTGGTAGGGTATCTGGAGGGAAAACTGTGGAACTGCGAGGGTTTCCCTAAGTCTACACGATCCCAAGGTTTCCTTAATCTCAAATTAGCCCATATTCTGTCTCCAGCCATTCTTCAAGATTATATATACCAGCTGACAGCTCTAGCAGTACATTGTTGAAGGTTCAAGAAATGTAATTTGGCCGGGCGCGGTGGCTCAAGCCTGTAATCCCAGCACTTAGGGAGGCTGAGACAGGAGCATCGCAAGTTCAAGCCAGCCTCAGCAATGACGAGGTGCTAAGCAACTCAGTGAGACCCTGTCTCTACATAAAACACAAAAATTGGCCTGGGGATGTGGTTCAGTGGTTGAGTGCCCCCGAGTTCAATCTCCAGTAGCAAAAAAAAAAAAAGAAATGTAATTTGATTTTCAGACATTTTTGTTACGGTAAAGATAAGATTGATGACTTTTGATTACTTAACATATCAGAGATGAAACATGAAGTCAGTTTCTTAATTTTAAAACAATGTTTAAAAACTTGTTTAATTTTATTCATTCTTTCCATTTCTATACTCTTGTTTCCTTCTCTGATTTTCTTTCCATTTTATCATCCATTTTATTTGGGAAATGCTTTTGTTGAATGCAGAAAACCAATGTGATTAATTCTATTTCATGTTTTTAATCTTATTCCTACATCTTCTGTAGACTGTTTTAAATTCCTTTATGTAGAATAATTTATGTAATTTTTATATATTGAGTAGTTTTATATATTGAATAGTTTATAGTTTATCAGATCTACATTGTATTGTTTCTACTCATTCTTTCTTAAACAATAGACATATATTCTATTGGATAATTAAAAATTAATAAGTAAATTTTAAAAAATAAATTAAAAACAAAAAGTGCTTTAAAAAAGTAACATTAATACATTTTATGTATTATTTTATTTAAATATATATACTTATTTTATTATAAAAAAAGAAAATAGGTTTTATTCAAAGCCAGATCTGAAGGAAGATAGAAGAAACTTATCGTTTCAAAAGTTCCATCTTCAAAATCTCTGAAGCTTAGCAAAATTTTAAAGGACAAAAGGCAGCAAAGAAACAAAAGGCAGGAAATATACATATACAGATATAATTATCCTGTGCTAGACATACCAGGGCAGAGGGCAATCTCCATTTTCAGCTTCCACTCTCAGCATGAGGAAGTTGTCCTCAATTTTAGGGGGGGATTGCCAAATTCAATTTGTTTCAGGATCAGGGCCGTGAGGCAGAATGACTTCTGAGAACCCATCTTTTGGTGGGAAGGACAATCATCAGGATGAAACATTTGGCAGATTGCCCAGTAAGTGCCCCATGGAGTGACAGCTCCCTGAAAGGCTAGCAGAGTTTCAAGGTTGAGCTCACATGCCACTTTCTGAATGAAGCCTTCCATACTGCCAAACATTGAATTTGTCTGTCCCCACAATTCCCAAGCACACTCTGATCTCTATTGATCCACATGGTTGTGCTCTAGTTTTATGCCCTTTATAATGGACATTTATGTGTTTTATGACAAAATCTTCTTCCTTTTTTTTGGTACTGGGGGTTGAACTCAGGGGCACTCAACCACTGAGCCTCATCCCCAGCCCTATTTTGTGTTTTATTTAGAGACAAGGTCTCACTGAGTTGCTTAGTGCCTCCCCGTTGCTGAGGCTGGCTTTGAATTTGCAATGCTCCTGTGTCAGCCTCCCATACTGATGGGATTACAGGCGTGCGCCACCATGCCCGTTGAAAGCTACTTTCTGGTATGTATACCAGGACAGTTGTTCCTTGGAATGCTGGTCATACAAACAAGCTAAGTCTGATGATTTCACTGCTTCTACAGTCTAACATATGAATCCCCTCTCTCAGGGTGACTAGTATGGAACTGAGAGCACTGCAAAAAGGATACACGTCACTTGTCCAGCCTGCCTCCACTAGACAAAACACGATGAGGGAGATGGGACACAGCCTAGAAAAGCACAATGAAGGACAGGGGTGCTATCTGTTCAGCTTATTGCCACTAGACCTTCCTCATAAGTGTTTCCCCAAAAAAACCTTATGCCTCATACACCATCTCCAGGCGTATTCTTTGGTCTCCCAGCAACCTATCCCACTGCCCTGGTACAATTGGGCTGTGGATAAGACCATAACTCATACCAGAAAAGGTAATTCAAACTGGATTGTTTAAGCAAACTCATTGGAAAATGTTTAAATTTCTTGATGATTGAACACAAAACTCATATGTCATTAGAATGAGAATATCTATGGAAAGATTGGTTCATGAGTACTGTCAGTTCTGACAGCATTTAAAATTAGTAGCTGCACATGAAACTTGAAATGCCCTGAAATTCTAAGAGATCAAATGCAAAACTTGATAGATTCTTTCCAAAATCTGATAACATTCCTAAAAATGTAGATGCCATGATCCATAAAGAGTAATGAAGCCAGGCAGGTGGCACACTTCTTTAATCCTGCCAACTCAGGAAGTTGAGGCAGGAGGATGGTAAGTTGGAGGCCAGTCTCAGCTACTTGGTAAATCCCTGTCTCAAAATTAAAAAAGGGCTGGGGAGTAACTCAGTGATAGAGTACCCCTAATATGAAAGAAGGAAGGAGGGAAAGGAGGGAGGGAGGGAGGGAAAAAAGAAAAGAAGTAGTGAAGTTGAAATAAACCTATCTAAAGTATCTATAGTAAATACCTTTCAATCAAGCATGCCAGAAGAAAACCTAAATTATCCTCTCTGTATAAAAGCACTGTCATATGAAGTGGCAATGACAATATGCAGCCAAAGATCACAGGAGAAAAATATTGGAGATATATTAAGAAATTAATTAAATTATCTTATTTTCTGGGTTTTTATTTTTTATTTTTGGTACTGGGGATTGAACTCAGGGGTATTCGACCACTGAGCCACGTCCCCAGCCCTGTTTTGTGTTTTATGTAGAGACAGGGTCTCATTGAGTTGCTTAGCGCCTCGCCATTGCTGAGGCTGGCTTTGAACTCGCGATTCTCCTGTCTCAGCCTCCCTAAGTGCTGGGATTACAGGCTTGAGCCACCGTGCCCGGCTTGTTCTTTGTTTTTGTCAGTTATTTTTTTTTTAACTTTTTTTTAGTTGTTGATGAATCTTTATTGCATTCATTTATATGTGGTGCTGAGAATTGAACCCAGTGCCTCACACATGCGACGCAAGCGCTCTACCACTGAGCCCCAGCCCCAGCCCCATTTTTGTTGGTTATTTTAATAAATATGCTTTAATATTTCTTTTATCGCTCTCAATAAAACATTTGTATCCAATTTTAATCCATATTTTATGCTCTTTTTCTGGAAATAGGCCCCACAAAATCTAGACTGGCCCCCTCCCTAGAAAAGCAATTTCAGATTTCTAATTGAGGAGGAAGTGGGATAGGGCTTCAGAAGGGAAGAGTGGGAGGGTGATTCCAGAGAGCTGGGGGAGGTGGCGGCGCAGATTACTGGAAAGAAAAAAAGTGGGGCAAGGATGAGTGAGCTGGAACTCCAGAACTGGTCAGGATATGGAACAGTTTGAACTTAAATACTAAGGCATGGCTCAATGTCCAGGGGCGAAGTTGCGTGCAGAAACCTATGTAAAATGCCAAAACCCCGTGACCAATACACGAGAGCTGAGCGCAGAGGTGACAGGGTGGGATTGCAGGATCAACCAGCTAAATGTCAGTCCCTGGACCTCAGAATGGTCTGGGCAACCACAGACTTTCCACTAGTCGTGAGTGCAGTCTGGAAAGGAAGTGCCAGTCCTTCCACTCCTTAAGGATTCTTTGGCGGGGAGAGTCACCACACCCCCAGCCCTGCGTCCTTAAGGAAAGGAGCACTGAGAACCAGGTAACAGAGTCCAGCAGAAAAATGACCTAGGACCCTGGGGCCAGGGTGCCTTCAAGACCAGAGCTCCTCACTAATCTCCAGGATATATAAAGAACTCAAAAAACTTAACACCAAAAAAACAAAAACAACAACAACAAAAAAAACCCAATGGGGACTGGGGTTGTGGCGCAGTGGCAGTGTGCTCGCCTAGCACGCGTGAGGCACTGGGTTCGATCCTCAGCACCACATAAAAATAAAATAAAGATATTCTGTGCACCTACAACCAAAAAAATATATTTAAAAAAAAAAACAAAAACCCAATGGATAAATGGGCTAAGTAGCTGAACAGACACTTCTCAGAAGATACACAGTCACAAATATATGAAAAAATGTTCAACATCTCTAGTAATCAGAGAAATGAAAATCAAAACTACTCTAAGATTTCATCTCACCCCAGTCAGAATGGCAGTTAGCAAGAATACAAACAACAAGCCAGGGTGGTGGCTCATGCCTGTAATCCCAGCACTTTGGGAGGCTGACACAGGAGAATCAAGAGTTCAAAGCCAGCCTCAGCAACGGTGGAGTACTAAGCAACTCAGTGAGACCCTGTCTCTAAATAAAACACAAAATAGGGCTGGGGCTAGGGCTCAATGGTCAAGTGCCCCTGAGTTCAATTCCTGGTACCAA
>PVHX01025404.1:0-22764 GCA_004024805.1 Geosciurus inauris | reverse complement strand
ATGGGGGTACATTGGATATTTGGGACAGTGGGAGGAGGGATGGGTGGGCCGTGGCAGTGACATAGTCAGATCTGAAATGAAAAGAGATCACTAACCGCTTTGTGGAGAAGGTAGGGGGAGAGGTGGGGAAGGGTGGAGCCCAGGGCTGGCCTGGGTGAGAGGGTGGCTGCTGGCCTGAGGGGGCGCTGTGGAGGGGACACGGGCTGCAGAGAAGAGACTTGGAATGCAAACAGGGAGGGCCTCATCCTTGTGGCCGCTGAGGAGAAGGGCCACAGCCATTCTTTTTTGTTGAGGTATCAAGATGCACATCAAACTGCACATATTTGAAGTGTATATTTTGGTGAGGTTTGAAGTATGTACACCAGGAAAGTCATCACCATAATCAAGAAAATGAAGGTATCCACTACCCCTAGAAGTTTCCTTTGTTAATTCTCTTGCTCTCCCAGCCCCCTGTCCAGGCAACCATTGTTCTGCCTTTTGTCACTACAGACAGCATGCCTTTTTCACAAGTTTATATAAATGGAAACATACATTATGAATCTCTCTCTCCTCTTGCCTTCTTTCATACAGCATAATTATTTGGCGATTCATTCATATTGCACACGTAAGCTCTTATTTGGGCTTCGCTGCTCAATTTATATCTTGGTTAAGTCTTTTAAGCTCATGCAGGTTGAAGTGAGGTCCATGGACGGCAGCATCTGTGTTGCTGGGAACTTGTTAAAAATGCAAAACCTCAGTCCCCTCCCTTGACCTCCCGACTCCATCTGCATTTCATCAAGACCCCCGGGTGGCCTGTGTGGCTGGGAAGTGGGGAAGCCCTGTCTGGGGCTGACTGGATCTCGTCCTGAGTGTTTTTGTTCAGGTGCGGGGAGTTGAGTTAATCACTAGGGACAGCTCATTGATCCGTCTTGGGGGCTTCTGATGTGTATTTTTTCCTTCCGCCAGCCTCACTCCCGTGGGCACCCACTCCAATGTGTTTAGAATATGTTCTAAAAGATGCATGTCTCATTGTAAAAGATGTAGTGTCCTTCCGTGAGTGTGCGTTTTATTTTTATTTTTTAAAATATTTATTTATTTTTAGTTGTAGGTGGACAGAATATCTTTATTTTTATGTGGGTCTGAGGATCGAACCCAGTGACTCACGTGTGCTAGGCAAGCACGCTACCACTGAGCCATCACCCCAGCCTCTAGTGTACGTTTTAAATTTACATACATTTTCTTGTGTGACAGATCTCCTTCCATTCCCAACTTTTCCCAGTCAGCACCCTGATTTTGTGCTCCACCATATTGCTCTGTGTGCGTCCAGAAGACGGCTTCCCAAGGCCGAGTTCTCCATGATGTTTCCACCACCTGTCACTCCTGGGTTCCTCCTGATGGGTCAGGGATCTCAAGCTTGACTCCAGCTCCCCTTGACCATGGCCTCCTCCCTGGAGGCCAAACTCTGAGTCTCCATCCTTGTAAAAGACATGTCTGGGACTAAATGACCCACGTCGCCCGTAGGTCTCTCTGCTGTCACTTCTGTTGCAAGCCAAGATGGTGGCGAGTTGCAGGCCTCCAAACTGTCAGGCAGAAGATCTGAATAGTCATGTTTTCCTTTGAGTTAAGTTTGCAGCTGACACGGTGGATGGTCTGAAATCCTTTGATAGGCAGAGTTCCCGAGCCCTTCTCTTTCCCCCTGAGCTCACGAAATGCCTTAACTTCTGAAAAATTTTTCCTTGTGAATAATACACCAGCTGTTCCAGGGAGCAGCAGTTTGCAGGTCTGTTTAAAATCCTGGTTCTGCAAACTCCTCAGAAGGGAGTGACAGTTCCTACGCCTGTGTAATCATTTATAGATCAGGTAATGATTTCCCTCTTGGCCCAATGACAGTTCTGTTCTCTGGAGAGCTGGTCAGCTTGTCAAATACCGCTGATGTTCCCTCTGGTGTGGGCTTGGGGGATCAAATGCTGTGGCTCTGTCTGCTCACTCCTGTACCCACAACTGGCTAGAAAAGTCGCTTCCTTCAGAGGAACCTCAGGACTTGTGACAGGAGCTGGAGAACTGGCAGATTCTATTTGCCGTGGTCCTGAGGTCTTGGAAAGGCACGCCTGCCACCCTTCCTGCTCCATTTGCTGATTGTCCTTAGAAGGGCTCCTTCAGCGGAGGTGGCTGGAGAACATCAGGGGTCCTCTGTGGGTCAAGGTTCCACTCAGTGACTTTCCAGTGGAACTCAGCCACTGTTGAGGAGATCGCCTGAGCCAGGCTGTGCTGGATTGGTGGAGCTTAGGATATGGGTCCGACTGGTTGACTGAGGACCTTCCTCTGAGAGAAGGTTCTTCTGTGGAACTCCTCCTCACTAGGGGAGGTGGGTCAGTAGGGTGGATCCCAGAGAATGGGAGGTGGGATTCCCTGCACTGATGTCAACTGAGTTCTGCTCTCGGTTACCAGGCAGATGAATGACAAACAGAGACAGCACCCCTCCCTCAGCACTGGCCCTAAATAAAAACTTAATTAACAAAAATGGGTTTATGTCCATGGTTCCCAAGGGTGGCGTATGGGCCTCTGCTAGACTGTAGCCATGATTTCACAGATGAGATTAGGAAAATGAGAATAATATGGTCGATTTTCTCATGAAGCTAAACCCATTCACTATTAAGGATTGTTCTTTATTCTGAGATGTCATCCTGTATCCTTGGGGTTCATGAAATTGGGACGATCATGGAAGTTATAGCAGAAAATAATGGAAGATGGCTGCAGAGGCCTTGTGTGGCTGAATACAAAGTTGACAAATTTCTGCTGGGTCTGTTTGTGTGTGTGTGTGTGTGTGTGTGTGTGTGTGTGTGAGAGAGAGAGAGAGAGAGAGAGAGAGAGAGAGAGAGAAAGAAAGTGTGCCTAAATTTTTCTTGTCTGCAAACCTGCAAAGCCTGGGAACCACATGTAAAGATAGATTTTGATTCTAGCTTCTCCCCAAAATGAATATCTGGTGCATTTTATCCAATTTGTAATGTTTCTTTGTTTCTAATAATGACTTTTGTTAAGATAAAAATCTTTCTTTTCGAAAAATCAGCAAACTCCACAAATTAGGTTAATTTAGCAAACCTTCACATCATAATGAAGAGATTCATTGAAAATTGCATAAGTTAACATGTAAATGAGCAGCAGGCGGGAGGAACCCAGGAGTGGTCAGCGGAGGGTAATTGAGATGCAAGGGGCTCCTTTCTTGTGGTTGTGAGGTCACAGCCAGGGCCACCAAGGAGGGGGCTAGAACCAGGCAGCTTCTGTGGCTTCCGTGGCGCCTGCCTGGTTTCTCTGCTGTATTTAAATGGAGAGTCAGAGTGAGAACGTAATTAAATTGTGGCTGTAGAGCTCGACAACTTAACTAGAGCCCCCTCATGCTACACGCTCCAGAATTTAATTTTCCAAATAAACTCGGTGTGGCTTTGATGCCCAGGGAGGATCAATAGAATGGAAATTGCTGGCAGTTTCCCCTAAAGTGTTACAATGGACCACGGCTCTCACAGTTCCCCCCATGCTCCTTTTTTTCTGCCAGAGAGCGCCTGGTATTCATTCCAGGCACATACTGTTTGAGGAAACGGAAAAAAATAAATGAATAAAAAGGGAAGCCATATCCCTGCTCAGGACGGGGATGGCACTGTGTCCTCCTGCAGTGACATGGGGGCTCCTGGGTCCTTGTGAAGAAGGAAGGCATCCATCGCACTCTGTGGCGCTTGGTGAGGGGACTGTATGTGGAGTTGAGGTGCTCTGAGAACGGATATAGAAGGTCTTCGTCCCACCAGGTCATCTCCCCAGGGAAGCCACCCAAACAGGTGAACCAAACCTCAGGTCCTAAGGGTGCTGCTGCCTGAATGTCACTGCTTGCTGATCTTCTCTTGAATTTGGGGAACGTTCTAGCTCTTTCACATTCTCTCACAACTGTGGGGCCAGGGAAGGTCCTGGCTAGCCCTGGCTGGCTCATTCCTTTGGGGTTGCAACTGTAGAAGATGACGCTAAGCCTCGGACTACTGGAAGGATTTTTTTTTCTTTTGATACCGGGAATTGAACTCAGGGCACTCGACCACTGAGCCACATCCCCAGCCCTATTTTGTGTTGTATGTAGAGACAGGGTCTCACTGAGTTGCTTAGTGCCTTGCTTTTGCTGAGGCTGGCTTATCCTTTAGGGGAGATACCAAGGAGCTTATACAGATGGCAGGAAGTGAGTTTCTTGGATCATACCCCCTTTCCCACTGTGAGGGCTTAGGGACCCCTTGCCTGGCTCCAGGGCTGCAGATGGGCTAGGGCTGACCCTTACTGGGCATGGCTTGTGTGTGAGATGTGCCCGCATTTGTGGGGGGGATGGGGGCGGGGCAGAGAGGAATGACGCTCAGTTCTTATCCTTTATATACTGGACATGTAGCCACAGGATTTCATGCACAGCAGGGTTGTGTGAGTTCAGGAACCTGGAAATGAATTGAGTACAGTCTCCTTATCTTGCACTTGGGGGAAACCGAGGCAGGGAGGTGGTTTTCTGTTGTCTCACGCACTGCTCTGCATTCCAACCTGCTATTGCTCTTGGCTAGAGCTGGCTCAGGAACATGATGGCAGAGCAGAGTGAGTAGAGATTCAGAATGGGGGGTGGTGCTGCTGCTGGGGTTCCCTGAGCTTGCTCTGGGATCCTCTGCTCCCTCCTCCCCTTGTGGAAGAGGTTCCAGTCACCAGCCCCCGACAGCAGGGGCTGTGATGCTTCCTGGGGCTGACAGATTGACCCTGTTTGGAGATATCTGGAGAGTGAAAGTTCTGGAAAATTAATTAGTAGCAGTAGACATTGGCTACCCAGAGGCTGCAGGAATTTATGGGGTTTTGGTTTCCTTTTTGTCATGGAATAAGTTACCAGCATGTGTGTTGATTGATTTCCTGCTAAATTCCTATCTTAAAAAAAAAAAAGAGAGAGAGAAAACATTCTCAGAGTTTGGAGTCCCTTGAAGCATTTTAATGAACTTCCTTCCTGAGTCACTTGTTCTCTTGGTGTCCTGTCCCCCCTAACCCAATCTCTCTTACTTTTGACTTCCAGCCCAGCAAGAGGTTGGTGGTTCTGAAGGGCTGGGACCCAGGAGGTGGGGCTGAAGCCAGGCCTCCTTAAATTCTAATGCCAAGGGCACCTGCTTGCCTTCTGGGTCCTGAGCTTGCTTTTCTGACCACAGTGTCCTTTACTGTCTGAGGGAGATCCAGAGGTAACATCTGGGAGATTCAGATGCAGAAGTCTCATGGACAAGAACGAAGGGAGTCTTCAGAGGCCCCAGCAGTGGATGGGTGGATGGACCCACATGGTGTTAACAGGAAGAGCACGTTTTCACTGGAGGCCTCCTGCCTAGTGTTGACTGGGATGGCAGTGGGCAATCGCTCAGTCCCTCTTTCTCTGGTCTGTTTGGTCCACAAGGCAAGTCCTATCTCCAGAGGAAAGCCCTCAGAGAGGCAGCTGAGTTGAGGACCACAGATGGGGTGCCCTGTGCAGCTTTTTGGAGCTGACAATAGTTACAGGGCTTCAGTGGAGGTGAAATTGAAAAAACAAAAACAAAGCTGTTACTAATTTAAAATGTGACATTCCTCTCATCCCACCCCCTGGAAGCAGAGGAGAGGAATTATTGAATTTGTGACACAGGCGGAGAAAGATTACTGTGCATATTAAGCAAGGAGAAGAGTGATTGCTGAATACATGATGTAAGAGTAGAGAATCACCACAAAATTAAATACAAAAAAATTCAGCAGAAAATAATTATTGTCTATACATTATGGGCTTGACATATGGTAAGTTTTTTACTTTTAAAAGCCTCCTGTAATTTCTGGATAACCCATTTAGCTGTCTGGTCCTCCACCCCCCATGCTTCTGTGCTATCAGAGACGTTGTTTTCTTGGCTTTTAACTCCTCGTGGGAATTTTTCCAGCCATAGTTAAGAATGATCATGGGGAAATGAGAACCCTAAAATGATCCCTGGCATTTTCTGAGCTCCTGTTGGTCTTGTCAGCAGAAGTCTCCCCAATCCTGGGGCTCTTAAATGTTCTCTGTCTCTTTCTCCTCTCTCCTGCCCAAGCTGTAGCATCCTTGAATGGAGGGAACAATCAGGGGACAGATCAAATGGGAAGGGGGGCAGCTGGCCTAAGGATGGTCAGTGAACATTGTCATTGCTGGAAGATAACATCTGTGAGGACCTTCACCAGGTACCAGATGGTTGTTAGCTGGACTCCATCCTTCTCAGGTTCTGGGGGTGACTGAAGTGTCCAGAGCCATCTCTCAGGAAGAGAAGAATTCCCACCCCATGGTCACTTGTGGCCAAGCTCCATTCTAAAATTACCTAGGGTCCTCCCGAAAGCAGAGGACTAGAGAAAGTGGCCTATAGGAAGTACAACAGAAGGGAATTGGAGAAGCTAGAAGAAACACCTTCCAAAAACAAAGCTTGGCTTCTAGACCAGTGCCATGATGGGAAGGGACGTTCCTCCACAATGGAAACATTCTATGTCTGTGCCGTCTAGTACAGCAGCTGCCAGCCACAAGTGGCCACTGAGCACCTGAAATGTGGCTGATGTGACGGAGGAGCTGAGATTTGAGTTTTATTTATTGTGATCAATTTTAAATGGTTATGATATGAAAGAGGGTGGCTTAGAGAGGGGCAAGGAGGCTGGGAGAGAGGAGGCGTCTGCCAAGGGTTGGAGGTTTGCCTTCCTTGGATGAGCTGTGCCAGCCCCTCAGAGAAGTCCCTTCCAGCAGCGGTAGGGCCCAGGAGTGGGGCTGGGCTGTGGTTCCTGCTGTAACACTATAACATCTGGGATGTGTATTATGTGTGTCATGGTCTAGAGTACAGTACCAGGGTTTGAGGCCTTTGCTGTCCTCCCTGGGAAAAAGCAAGAGTCACATCGACACCCAGCATCAACACCCACCTGATCCAGCCTTTCATTTTACAGGAAGATTCAGTGGCAGGTTGAGTGAGAACCCAGGTCTCCTAATCCTCCATCCAGAGGTTTCCCACACACCAGGCCCCAATTCTCCAGGGTAGGTTTTCTCATGATTGTGCTCTGGGCAGATGGCACATTCCTTTCTTGGAAGGGCTGGGGATGGGGCTGTGCTCAGAGGTCTAGAACAGAGCAACCCCATCCGTCTCTCGCTGAAGCTCCTTCCTTGCTGGCCTCATCCTTCCCTTTGGGGACTTGTTACAGGTGACTGTTCCATCTTCAAGTGGTCATGGAGAAAGGATTTCTGATGACTTTTGGGTTTGGGCCAAGTATCCATGGACTTGGCAGTTTTCTTGGGTTCCCAGTCCTTATGGAATCATTGAGACTCAGCCAGAGCGAGGTGCCAAGAATAGACCACAAAGCCCTGAGCAGATGATCCATCATCGGGTGCCATGGAGTCCGGGCAGAGGGTCCTGCCTCAGGGAGGGAATGTGCGTGGGAGCAGGTGTCTCAGGCCATAGCAGAGGGCCTGGTCAGCCTCTTGGAAGACTTTGCTGGAGCAGAGGCCCCTGGCCTCCAGGGGATATTGACTTGAGCAGCCAGGATGGGCTGTTGATTTGTGGGAAACTGTCCCAGGGAGGTCTCTGCAGAAACTAGGGTGGGGGCTCCCTCGGATCTGGGAGGAAAATGGTGTGGACCTACGGGAACAGCTCACAGGGTATGAGTTGTCTCTCTGGGCCCCACTGGTCTCATAGATGCAGGAGAAGCTTGAGTAGAAGTTCATTGACTAAATAGTCAGCTAGTCATGAAGGCCTGTCCTAGAAAGGGATGTCTTAGTAGAAATTAGGGCCCCAAATCCATTGATTTAATTGGGGTTTGGTTGTGGCCTAGGGCTTGGCATGTTCAATAGGAGGTGTGCTGTTGCCTGAAGGGACAAATATAAAGTCTTGGAAAAAGTGTCCCAGGCCACAGAGCAACTCTCAGGCAGATGGCTCAACATCTGGAAGATCCCACGAGGGGAGTGTCTGAGGTGTCTTGCTGCTGCTGTCTCTGGGTGGGGCATGTTCCTTGAGCCCTGATGGCACCTTGCATGTGGTCCTCCCAGGGTGGCCCATACAAAAAGGAATGTTTCTGTGGTTAGGCAGAGAAGGAAAAATGATCCAGAAAAATCTTTATTTTCTTTTGGTACCGGGGATTAAACCCAGGAGCAATTAACTATGAGCCATATCCTAAGCATTTTATTTTTTAATTATAATTTTTTTTTTTAATTTTATTTTGAAATAGAGTCTTGCTAAGTTGCTTAGAACCTCGCTTAGTTGCTGAGGCTGGCCAATCCTCCTGCTTTAGCTTTTCAAGCCATTGGAATTATAGAGGTGCGTCACCATGCCCAGCCTGGTGAAAGCTCATTAGACATAGAATCAAAAGACCTGTGTTCTGGTGGCAGCCCTGCCACAAATGAATTATGTGTCCTAGGACATACCCTGGTCCTTTCTGGGCCTCAGTTTCCTTATCAGTCAAATGAGATGCATGGTCTGGTGGGGTTCCTGCAGGAAACCAATTGTGCACTCCAGCTGGGTAATTTGAGGGGAGTTGAATATACAGACTGTTTACAGAGGTGTGGCAAAGTACAGGAAAAGCACACAGGGTGCGCACATCGGGGCTGTTTCTAGTCCTAGACTGAAGGGGTGAGGGAAGAGAGCATTAGGAGAAAGGGAAGAGAGAGAGGACAGCACAACAGACACCCAGCTTTATCGCCCCTGACCTGTGACCATCTGCTGCTGGTGCTCCCTGGTGGCTGAACATAGCCAGGAGCAGGGGACAAGGTTACTTATCAATTTTGTCCACCCAAGTCTGCCTCCCAGGTGTCAGAGTAGGCTGCACAGTGAATGTGAGGGAGGAAAGGGCAGTGTCCAGCCCTCGAGGCCATGGGCGAGGTGGCATTCTGGCTCTAAAATAGACTGTGAGAGAAGGGCAGAAGCAGGCATTGGTTGACTTGTGCTGATATCTTGGGCATGGGCTCTGCCACCTGAGCCCTCTGCTTGCCTAGTCAGAGGTGGCAGTCACTGCTGAGCAAACTTCTGACTCCTGCCTGACCGTGGAGGAGGCAGAGGGCCATCTCCCTTGCCGCGCCATCCACCGCCACCATCTGTCACTCTGCCAGCCGCGTGAAGTAATGATAGATTAGTGCACATTAGGCCTCCCATCCTGCAGGTCTGGAAGCCAGGGCTTTACCAATCAGTGTGGGGCAAAGCAGCGAGAGGGGAGCCGGGCTCTGCGCAGGGAGCTGGAGGCCCCGGGAATTAATAAGCACTTGGAGACAGCGGGGATATTGAACTCATTCCTTAAATCAATCCTTAACCAAGAAGGATGAGGGAATGAAATTTTGGACAATTAGTCAGTAATGACGACCTTGTGAAGAGAGGTATTGATGAAGGGTGAAGGCTGGGAGGGGCGGGCAGCTGGTGGGGGCATTGGAAGAGAGCTCCAATGATGGGGGATCCCCAGGGCCAGACGGTGGGCTGGGGTGGGGTCTCTCGCATTGGGCTGGGGGCAGTGGAGGCAGGAGGGCTCTCCATGTGGTCTTCTTACTGGGTTAGAAAGAGATGAGGGAGGGAGATTGGAAACCCAGGCAGGGTGGCCCGGAACCCAGTGCTGTCCTCCCCGTCTCTGTCGTCTCCTCCAGGGCCCCCCACACTGGAGAAGCACTTGGCACAGCACTTGACAGTGGGCAGTTAAGGACCCTGCTTCCCAGATGATCCCCAGCCCCATTGCGGGCAGGGGGCCTGCAGTCCTTATGACTGTGGAGTCCCAGGACGCACGTGGCGAGGGGCTTCTTATCCCATCTGAGTTCCGGCACCCACAGAGCGGGGCCAGTGCACAGGGCAGGCCTCCCCTGCTGCCTCAGGGCCTCCCTGCCTGGGCCTCTGCCATGGTGCTCTGCCTCAGTGCCGTGGTCACTGTGACTCTGCAGCAGCAGCAGGGCCTGTGCTCTGAAGGATGCCCTTCAGTGGCTTCCTCAAACAGAGCTTGAAACAAAGATTCAGGACCCAGGACTTATTCTTGGGGTGTTTGTTAAGAAAAAATCTGAAGGGGAGGGAGGGAAGCAGTTTGGGAAGGAGGGTGGGGAGGAGCAAGGAGCAGCCTCACGTCAAGCCCAGCCTTGGCCTGTCCCACAGGCGGGGGGCTCTGCAGCCAGACAGAAACCTCAGTGGTCCTCCAGGTGGGGCCAGCCTCGTGTTAGTCAGTCCTTGCCTGAGAGCTGTCAGGAGGGCCTCTGAACTGGGGCCTCTAGTCAGCAGGGGGCAGTACTTGGGAGGGGACCACGAGGATGGGGATGGGAGCCTGTGGGGAAGTGGTACCACCGTGTCCACCACCAACACATTTCAGATCCCTGCAGCCACACCCCTTGTCTTATGAGGAAGGACAGTGATTAGAACCCTGTGCATTGGATACACATCACAAGCTTTCCAGCAGTTGTCTCACTCCCTTGGCAGGAAAGCTCTGATCTCTGTCTTACAGGCAGGAAGCTGAAACCCAAAGAGGCCCAGTGGTGTGCCCAGACACCATGCAGCAGTCAGCACGGTGGCTGGGACCACAACGCTTTGCAGCCACTGAGCTCACACCAGCCACCAGGTAGGCTTTCCCTGGGGACACCGCTGTCTTCCCCAAGGAAGAAATGGTCCTAAACAGAGCTCCTCATTAGTGTCTTGCATGCACTTTCCCCCACTCACAAGCTGCCAACTTAGACCATCTCCTCTGCAAAGTGTCCGGAGGAGAGCCTGGCTAGGCACCCCCTCCACCTGCCCCGTCCCTCATCCCAGTTCTTGACCCAGACTCATTCTGGCTGTTGTTACCATTGTGACTCTAGGGGAGAAGCCACTGTCGTTAGTGCAGCCTTTTAGGTAGAAAGATGAGCAAAAGGAGCCACACTTAATTTAAAATGACAAGTTCAGTTTCTTTCTGGATTTTTTTTTTTTTTGGCAGACAATCTCTTAGTAAATTACATCTGACAACACAAAATAAATTGTGCCCATGATTTATGCTTTCTGTGGACTTGTGGGGCCCAGCTCTGGGGGTGGTAGGATGGGGGAGCTTTTGGGAGGACTGGCTAATTGCAAACACCGTGTGTGTGTGTGTGTGTGTGTGTGTGTGTGTGTGTGTGTGTGTGTGTGTGTGTGTCTTCCTCAGGTGCGACAGGAAGCTGCCCGTCCTGCTTCTGCTCTGCCTATGGGTGGGAAGGAAGGTACAGGGTATCAGGCAGCCTCCCCTCCAATGATGCTGGGTTACCAGGGATCTATTCTGGTCTTGGAGGTCCTCTTCTCAAAGGTTAAGCACAAAAAGTCAAATGAAACAAAATGGGCCAGGGAAGCTTTAGATAAGGAACCAAGGACATGGCTTCTTTGAAAGTTTTCCCAAAGGAGATGTCAGTGTTCGCTGAGACGGCCAGAATTTACTTTAGCTATTACTATGGATGAATAATTATGGGCAAGCCAGGGGGAACCATGGGTTCACCACAGGTTAATTGGGAATAATAGGTTTCATTCCAAACCATGAGAAATGATATTTCAAAGAGACACACACACACACACACACACACACACACACACACTCTGCTCCCTTGCCTGGGTGCCAGAGCTGTCTTTTCCTCCCATACTTGGCTCTGCTCGTCCTGACCAAGCTCTGGAGTCCAGACATCTGGGACTGAGTCTTTGTTAGGCAGAGGGTGGGGGTTGGGAACCGAAGCCAGAGAGATCAGGTGGCTCCTTTGATTGCTCCCTCTTCCTGAAGTCTGGATGGGCAGCCTAGCGGATGTTCATTGAGTGCCTAAGATGGGCGTAGACCTCTCACAGGGCAGGGCGCTGGGGCCTGGGCACTTCTGTGAGACGGTGGTGGAGACAGGCATCGGCCAGATCCGTGCAGTACCACAGAAACACACTGTCAGCCACAAATGCGAGTCACACAGGCAATTTGAAATTTTCTAGCAGTCACATTAAAAAGGGAGATAGAGGGGCTGGGGTGGTGGTTCAGTGGTAGTGCGCTTGCCTAGCATGCGTGAGGCACTGGGTTCGATCCTCAGCACCACATATAAACAAATAAATAAATAATAAAGTTCCATCAACAACTAAAAAAAATTTAAAAAAGGGAGATAGAAATAGGTGACATTAATTTGAAGATGTCTTATTTAAGCATTATATCCACAATACTATATTATCATTTTCACATGTAATCAATATAAAAAAATAATGAATGAAATGTGGTACCCTATAGCCCATCTCTTGGTTTAGACTAGCTGCAGTTCAAGTGTTCCTAAGCATGTGTGACCAGTGACTACTGGAGTGATTAGAGTGATCATGACCTGGGCAGGAGCAGATTGTTTCTGATCTTACACCCACACATGGCTGAGCAGCAGGCAGGCCTGGCAGCCGGCCAGGGGATGGAGGGGGTCAGAGCAATCTGAGTCACAGCCTGCAGGCCAGGCAGTGGTTGCCCAGGCAAGTGGGTTAAGGGAAAAGCATTCTCGGCAGAGGGAATGGCCCGTGCAAAGCCTGCGTGGGAGCTGGAGGACTGAGGAGGCCACAGTGGCTGGAATACTGTGGGCAGGGTGAGGCTGCTCAGGGGGCCTGGGAGGCAACCAGGAGGATTTTGTTTGCAAAGGAGGAGCTGGAAGCAGGGATGATGGGATCAGGTGTGGGTTTTCTGGAGCTCACTCTGGTTGCTGGGAGGAGCCTGGCTTAGAAAGAGGTGGGAGCCCCATCAGGCCAGCATGGTAGCTTGCTGCCTGTCCAGGGGGCTCCAGAGGGCAAAGTGCTGCACCTCCAAGAGGGTGCCGCACCCTTCACCCCACCTCCACAAGCAGGCAAGAGGCACCAGCAGGGGAAACTGTGCCTCTGTTTTTAGCAGACCAGTGCGGTTTGCCCTGCCTAGAAGTTAGGGCCCTAGACATGTAGTGCAGCTCCTCTTCCCAGCTGTGTAACCTCGTCAGATCTCTCCTGTTCTGTGGACCTTCTGTACCTGTAAAAATGAAATAAGGGGAAAGGTGAGTAGACTGAGGATCTCTGGAACCTGGTGACAATAGGCTAGGGTCCCCTGTGGGTCGTCCTGTGGCACGAGCTCCTGGCTGGTGCTGGTAGTGGACAGTTGCTTTCTCTCCCTCCGGTGGTGGAGCCATGGTCCATCATGCTGGAATCACGTGCCCTCCAGGGTGCTCAGTTCCTCTGTGGCTGTGTCCTGTGGATATATTGGAAGGGCATGTGGGAAGGAGGGAGGAATCAAGGTGTCTCAGGGAAGTCACAGCCCTGGGGCTGAGGGCAATGGAACCAGGGTTCCACTGTGTTCACTTTGAGTTCAGAGCCTGTGGGCCACGCAGGGGAGGCGTCAAGTAGGCAGAGGGCCATCTGGAGCTGGAGCTGGGGCTGAAGTCCTGCGTATGTGAATATGGGCCTCCTTAGCCTACGGGTGGCGACAGATGATGTCACCCAGTGACCCTGCATCCATGGAGAGCTCTGTGGAGCTTGACCTGGCAGGGCCACCAGCAATGAGAACAATTCTGTCCTGCGGTCTAGCCGGCCTCTTCTCCTGAGTGCAGGAGTCTACCTCCAGCTGAGCAGGCCCAGCTGGGCACGGTGCAGCCTGGCAGGGTAAGGAGGGTGTGGAGTTCTCTCCCTACTCAGGGGCAGTGGAAGCTTTTCCTCCTGCTTTAGGAAGTAGAAGAGTGAAGAAGAGACTGAGAGGGGCAGAGACCTGGAGACCTGGAGGGGACCTGCAGAGGCAGAGGTGAGAGGAGAGGAAGGAGAAGAGAAGGACAAAGAGTTAAAAACAAAGATGTCCCTTTATCTCTCAGTGCTGGTGTGGGTGACTGGTTCCTTTTTCCTACCTCTAATAAGTCAAACGGTCGGAGGCCTGGACAAGATGCCTCTTGGTGGACGTGTGGCTTGTGTTTCAACGCCACCCAGCCCTGAGTCCTGGCATGCCCTCACTTCTGCAGCTCGGGGAAATTTCCAGTCTGCTCAGGATCACGGGGACTTTGGGTGGTGGAAGTAAGATTCAAATCCACATTGGCCAGATGCCCAGACCAGGCCCCTGTGCCATTCCACCCTGTTTGGTTTATTTCTCTCAGTAACTAAAACCCAAATTCTTGAATAATTGTGACTCTTGAAAATATCGTTTCTAAGGTGAAGGGAGGGCATTGTGGTGGCCCCAGTTTGAGAAGATGAGCCTGCTGTGCTCTCTGGGAGGCTCCCAGCAGGTCGCAGGCTTCCTGCAGCCAGAGCTTGTTGTGACCTCTTGCACCTCCTGCCCCCAGACCCCTCTCCGGTGGGCACAGCTGTGGGCCACTGCAGTCACCTGTCTGGAGTTGGCAGACAGATGGCTGTGGGTTCCTGGGCCAGTTCCAGTTTCAAATGTTCTCTCTGGTTGTCAGACAAATGTACTGCTTTTTAGTTCAGAAATTATGGAGCACCTTATGTATAACTATAAATCCTGTCAGCTCCTGAAGGTTCTGTCCTGGGAAGGGGTGGCCCCTAGAGAGGCAGGATGGTCACTTTTAAAGACAGGCAAAGAACTAGGATTGGGGTCTGAGTGGACCCCGGAGGGGTCATCTATAGAAGAAGGTGCCCTCTGGCCACAACTCCACAAGGCCCACAGGAGATGGGCCAGACCAGTTTGTCCCCATTTTACAGGAGACAAAAATAAGGCCCAGGGAAGTAATGTGCTTGCTCAGGGCCCTTGGCAAGTCAGAGATGGAGCTACAACTTGAGCCTGGGTCGCCTGACTCTTGGTTTAATGTTCTCTCTACCACCTTGTCCTCAGGAAGAAGGGCTTCTGATGGTGATCCAGCCCAGCCACAAAGGACAGATATTCAGCCTGTGCACTGCACAATTCTGTTCATGACAATGATGTGAAAGGTGTCCCCAGAGTGCTCAATCCAGAGCAGTCTGGCCTTTCTCTGTCATCTTTTACATGCCCACCATCAGTGCCTCCCTGCAGGATAATAAAAGATGTAGGAAGGGGGTCCATGTCCAGCCTCCAGAGTAGGTGTGGCAGCTCTACTTGTTTTTAGCTTTGTTTGGGTCACCCTGGACCCCCAGCTTGTCCACCAGCCTGCTCCCAGATGGATCACCCTCCTCTTCGGTTCACTTAGCACCTACTTAGAATGGGGCTGGAGGGAGGTGGGCGAGGGGATCAGGTAAGAACTGAGTCCCGCTGAAGGCCACATTTAGGGCTGGCTCCTCTTCTCTCTCCCTTGTCCCCGACTGACGTCCTGGAATTAAAACTATGGTGCAAACTCTTCTTGAATATGACACATCTGTTCCTCCTGTGCAGGCAGGAGGATTTATAGGTGAGAAGCAGCAGACTGATCTTCACTCTGCTCCAGTGGTCAGGCCAGCTCTGATTGATGCCCCGTGCACCGCACAGCCGGGACGGCTCCTTTTTATAGGCTCCGCCCGCCTTCCCATAACTCAGGAGGAAGGCTGTAAATCCTCTGGTGTGGCGGAGCCATCCTCCATTAGGATGGCCACCTGGCCTCCTGGCAGGTCCCTCTGGCTAGCTCCAAGAGTGAACGTCCAGGCAGCTGTGAGAGCTGAGGGGACAGGCCCAGGACAGTGAGCCAGGAGATTCAGTCAGCTCAGAAGCTCCAGGCAGGAAAGGGAGGTCATCTGGGCCTATGCATTCCCTCGCTGATGGGGAGCTCAGTACCTGCGGGCAAGACCATCTTTGGGGAGCTTCTTGAGTCTGTCTAGCTGGAATCCATCTTCCCAGAGTTTCCATTTTATTTCTTCTCTTTGGGGCCAAATGGAAGGATCCCAAAGATAGACTAATGGATTTGTTTAACTTCTCTGCTAGCCTCAGATCTCAGCTCTTTCATCCCCACCACACCAAACAAACCCTCTGTCCCTGGCAAGACTTGTTAAAGAGGCTCCATGTGAAGGCAGCCCAGGTGGGAGGCAGAGACCTCAGGCTCTCGCTGCATCCCAGGTCCCACTGGGCCCTTCCCTCCAGCTGTGGTCAACCCAGAGGAGCTCAAACCTGAGACTACATAACAGGTTAGGTGTTGTGTGACTTCAGAGGTTTGCAGGGTTCGTTTTGATGATACACAGTGTTTCCCTTGTGTGACTTCTGGATTTACCTCCACCTGAGAAGTAATTCAGAATTGTGCAGTGCACAGGAAAAATTACTTTTTCCCCAATTTCTTTCATTTAAAAAATATTTCCTTTCCTCTTGAGGTCTAACTCATAAGCAGCAAAGTTACAATTCTTAAATACACAGCTCAATGATTTTTTTATGAATGGATCCAACTATGAGACCCCATCCAGATCAAAATACATTTTTATCACCCTAGAAGGTACACTCATGTCCTTGGCTGGTCAGTGCTAGAGTTGCTCTGCACTTCCAGAGTAACTCTCAGTTTTTGCTTCTATCATTGTATATTAGTTTCACCTGTTTCTTTCTTTCTTTTTCTTACTGGGGATTGAACCTAGGGCCCCACATGTGCTAGGGCAAGTGCTTCATCACTGAGCTACATCCCAGCCCTAATTCAGCCTGCTCTTGAGCCTCATATAAATAGAGTCACATAGCAAGCAGTCTCCTGGCTCTGGCTTCGTATACTCAGCATCCTTTTATCATGCTATATAGTATTCCTAAACAATGCTGCACTATTTCGGAACCATATCCAGGTATACAGCTGAGTGGCAGCAAGCACCTTCCCCACCATCCAGCTGTTCTCTTTTATTGTCTGGTTGTCCTGGCCTCTCTTGGGTCTCAGCCTGAGCCTTGCTTCTCAGGGTGGCTGTCCTGACCCCCCTCTTGGCTTCCTGTTTTTCCCTCATGTGGACTTGCCAGTGTTGTTCAGTCTTCTCCCTGTGGCAGAAGCCAGTCGTGAACCCAGGGCCCCACATGGAAGCAGGTCACGGGATCTGTTCAGTGGGTTTCAACTCACTTTAGATTGAAAAATAGAAAGCTTTAGTTGCCTCCTAGCTAGTAAAGGTCAGTGGCCACAGAGGCTGTAAAGTAGGCTTTGTGGAGCTCTGCGCCCTGTAAAACGTACGTTTGTCCCCGGTGGGTCAGGTGCAGCGAGCTTCTCACCGTGGCACTTAGCACAGCTTGCAGGTGGCCGGGGGTGATTGCGGGTGTGATGCGCAGAGGGGCTCTTCTGTGTTTCCACACTAGCTGCTGTGACCCGCACAGTAGCAGCTGGAGGAGAAGGACAGTGCCCCTGGAGTGCCGGCTCCCGGCCCCATCCCAGGGCACCTCACCCAGCCTGGTCTTGCACCCCAGGCAGATCCCGGCCTGCCCGCCTCCCTCTGACTGGGCCTGCAGCTGCGTCTGCCCTGGGCCCTCCCGCACCTTCCTCTCTAAAGCCCACGTCCTGAGAGATGGGCGGAGACTGCGCGGGGGCGTGGCCTGGAGCACGTGCTCGCCGGGCTTCTCCCGCAGAGCTCCTCTGAGCCTTCCTTTCTCTCCATCGCGTCTCTCCCCACCAGGGCTGTGCTGTTGATATTTTGGACCCAAAGCATAGCCCCTGCCATTTATCCCTGCCACCTCTTATCTTCTTCCTGTCAGCCATCGTTCTGGCCTGTCAGGACCTTTTGAGGTTTTCATCAGATCCTGTCGCACTGAATGTTCCTCAAGCATCTCCTGAGCCCGGCCGGGCTGTTTCCAAGAGGGAACGTGTCCCGGAGGGTTGTGCTGTCCCGTCAGCAGTGGCCACCCGTCCCCTAACCTGCAGGGCTCGCCCCTCGCCTCCTTGCTCGGATACCACCCGCCCTGCGAGGGCTGTCAGAGCACGGTTTCAAGTAGTAGATTCTCACCAGCCTGGTGTTCCAGATCCCCTCCCTGGCTTTACTGTTGTCATGGCACCCGTCACCATATAACATGTATGCCATTTATTTATTTATTTATTTTATTATTCACCTCTTTCTCCCCACTAGAATGTAAGTGCCTCTAGAACAGAAGTATGTGTGTGTCCCTTCAGTGCCCAGAACAGAGCCTAGCATAGAGCAAGCACTAAACAAATGCTTGTTGAATGAATAAATGACTATAGAAATTATAAGTCTACCTTATCCATATGCATATTATCTCAGCATAGAATTTTGTTCTGAGCAAAGAAAAAAAAGACCACCAACTGTTTAAATAAATGGGGATATTTATTTCTCACATAGTAGGATTTCTGGAGGTTGAGTGATGCTGATGAAGTACTTCTACAGTGTCATTAAGGACCTAGGCTTTTTTTTGTCCTTTGATTCTGTGAGGCTTTGCATGATTTGTTATTGCCTCGTGGTCACAAGGTGGCTGCTGTGAACATCTATCACTGTTCATATTCTAGGCAGAAGTGGTGAGAGAGGAAGGGCTTTTCCTTAGTAGCCTTTGTCCTTTCGTTTAGGAGATAATATCCTCCCTTACTGACTTCTCTCTACATTTTATCACTGGAATAGGGGACAAAGCCCACTTCACACCAATCACTACTCAAGGGAGACAAGATCACCAGGCTTAACTCATCCTTTGGGGCTGGTGTGTCTCCTGAGGAGAAAGGGTCTCCATCTATCATGTTGCAAATTGGAGTTCCATTAGCAAAGAGAAAGGTGGGGAGGGAGCAGCTGCCATGAGAGAGATCGAAGTCTGGCCTAAGGATGTGTCAGGCTCTCTCTGCATTTTCCTGGTGCGCAAGAACTGCTTCTGTCTGCTTTGCCCTTGCCCAGCGAGCCCACAGCAGGTCCTGTGAGCTCTGCACCTTCTTCTAGCCCTTTCAGAGTCCAGCCCAACTGGGAGGTCCTCCTACTGAGTTCTGCTCCATCTCCTCAGCACCCCCATTTCCCAAAAGGCCCTGAGAGGGTATCACACTGAGACAGGCTCCGGGGCTGGTCCCGTGGGCTGGAGTGAGTGCCAGCGTAGCCCCTCTGGAGTCATGAGCGTGTCTAAGTCTTGCCCTTTTCATCCTCCCAGGTGCCTTGAAGTCACTGAGTGTTGGGGCCGTGGGGGACGGTGGGCTGGCTTGTGCAGAATGTGTGACCCAGTGGCCACTGCTATGGGCCAGGTCAGATCCCAGTACCTGAGAGGATCCCTCTGACTCCGGCCCCAGGCCTCATAGACTGGAGAGGGTCCGTTCATTCCTGGGGCCTTGTTATTTCCTGGGGATCTGGGGCTCTCGGGCACTGGCCTGGGAGTGAGGGGGAAGTCCAGTGTTTCAGGATGGGCACATGGGCGCCAGTACCACCTGACACCAGCCAACAAGTGGAAGACGGGACTCTGGCACAGTGAGAATCCCCCAGTGCCCCGTCACTGCCTGCTGGGACCTCATGCTTTCCTGGCTCCTGCATTATACAATGGTCTCCTGCTACCTGAGAGTGGGAGGGTTGAGCTATCCCTGAAGTGTGAGTTCCCTGTCACTGGAGATGTCCAAACAGAGACTCTGTGGCCACTGGGCTGGACACCGCAGGGCAGGTTCACACACCTGGGCGGAGAGGCTCTTCATTGTACAAAGAGCTCCAGGTCTCTGCTCCCACAGCCTGAATTCCACCCCCCAAGAACTTGGGGCAAACCCCTAAAACCCTCAGAGCTTCAGTTTTCTCATCTAGAAGGTGGAGGCAGCCACAGCTGTGAGAGGGATAGGGTTTGACACCAGATGAGATCGTGCTTGTGAGAAAATGTCATACACCTGACGGAATCACTGTAACTCCAGCTCAGTTGGAGCCCAGGAAGAAGGTCTGAAGATCCAGTCTCAAAGCAAAAATGCCCTCCCCATTCAGGTGGAGGTGTAAACAAGAGTGTAAACTGTTGTCCCTTGAAGAGTCAGGAGCTTCAAAGGAGGCGTGGTCAGGCTTGCCTGGAAACCTGGAGTTGAGAAGCTACCGTGTGGAAGACTCCGAGGTACTTCAGTAAAGCTTGGTGGCTGGTTGTCTGGTGGTTTTAAAATGTGGGTTTATGTGGGTGCTATGGAAACAGGCCTCCGAGGGGGCTTTCAGATATGCAAAGGCCAAGGAAATAGTTGAGGATCAGTTAGTTTTCTGCTGGGTCCCTTGTCAAGATGTGCCACTTGTGCCACTGTGCTTCCCAAGCCTGGCTCTGTAACAGGATCCTGGAGACAATTTCCAAAGCTCCCTGCTTCCTGGCCCCTTCCCTAGAGAGTGTCATCAGCAGGGCTGGGAGGCAGGGGTGCCCAGGGTCCTACATCTCTCCACTCAGGCAACCCTGGGTGGTTCTGATGTGCATCCAGTTTTGGGACCCTGATCCCAGGCTGGGTGCAAAGGGCTGCCTATGCCCAGGGAAAGCAGCTGCTGCCAGACCCTGGCACCTCCAGCACCAGTCCCAGCCCGAGGCACAGAGCAGACAGGTTCTGTGCTGAGGCTGGGTCCAGATGGTTCCATCTGGCAGGAAGGAGAGCTGTGTTTGCATGAAGCCTGCCTTTAGAAAAGGAGAATTTTTAAACGGTTGACTCTTGTTCAACCAAACTGCTTTAGTGTTCCACACGAAGCTTCTGACTATTGATTGCACAGCTCAGAGAGGAATACCCATGTTATTCCACTCGGGACTCATGGTTGTCTCCAACTGTTGTTCTGGTTAAGGGACAAAGATGGCCCAGGGCTCAAAAGTGACATTTTCAATGTTTAGTACCTTTTCCAGCAATATACTTATCAAAAAGGGATTTTTCTTTTGAATCCAGAGGTGCTTAACCACTGAGCCACATCCTCAGCCCTTTTTAATATTTTATTTAGAGACAGGGTCTTGCTGAGTGGCCTCGGGCCTTGCTGAGTTGCTGAGGCTGGCTTTGAACTTGCGATCCTCCTGCCTCAGCCTCTCTAGCCACTGGGATTACAGGCGTGCGCCACCACACCTGTCATGCTGGCTTCAAAAAGGAATCTTTGGAATCTGCAACCATAACATTTGTAGCCCATTTGCAAGTTGTTCACGCAAGCCGCTGGTTATCAGACAAACGGAACCGCTGTATCTCACCGAGGGAACAAAATATTTCAAAGGTGCAACAGCAGGAGGCGCTTCCATGGATTAATTTAAAATAAAATCCTGTTCCTGTGTTCCTATCACACCTCAGAGATTGGTGTGTGTGGATAACCTTATACTCTTCTTTCATTTAAAATTAAAAAAAACCCCACACACCATATTTTGCAGCAAAACTTTAACCTTCCCTTTAGAAATCAGCCCAAAAGGTCAGAGCTGTGCTCCTGTAGATTTCCTGGGCTCAGCTGGGAGCTGATTGAAGCTGCTGGCCTGGTCGTCAGCTTTGTCATGGACAGCTCTATACACTCTTTGTTATTCACTTCGCTGTGTTTTCTAAATATATTTATCTTCTTCCGTCAGGCGTCTGCAGGACAGGTGCCAGGGTACTGGGAGTCCAGCTTAAGTGCCTCCCACAATGTCCTCTCTTGGTGACATTAATGCAGATGTAGATAGAGATGGCAGGACAGTCTGGGGCCAGGGCTGCTGCTGTGGGCAGTGGGCAGCCATGTTGCTAGGGCTAAGGAGGATACCTGGAGCAAAGCCTATCACAGACCAGTGCCCCCACTGCCACCCAGCAGTTGATTTCCTGTGTGACCAGTGACAGGCCTGGTGCAACCCAGTCCCAGTGGTGGGATCGTGTGGCTGCTGTGGCCAGGGGTATGTGAAGTGATGGTGGTGGCTCAGGGTGGTGCGCCTGCTCACCCACTCTGACTAATTACAACAGAGTTGATTTTTTTTCCTCATTAAAAGATGAATACTGCACTGCCAGCTGTGATCAGGGGAGTGGAGAGTGGGTGCTCTGGTCCCTGGGCAGTGAGGAGGGAGGCCGGCCTGAGACGCTGGTCTCCTTCCACAAGCATCTGACTCATGGCGTCCAGGCCTCCTGGGAGGGGATGAGGTTGGGGCCTGGGGCTTTCTGAGGGAGCTGGCCAGACAAGCTGGGCCAAGGGTGCCTCGAGTGGGACAGAGGTATATGGTGAGCTTACCAGTCTAGAGAGGACTTAAATTTCCTGTTTTAGTAAATATCTGGGTTAACAAAAACAGGGAACTGGAAGGGGTCAGGGACAGTAGGGGTGTACAGCTGTAGAAGCCAGAGGACTCCAGACAGAGGGACTGGCAGGGACCTGGGTGCAGGGAGGCCTCCTCTTGGGGGCTGGGCTCTGCCTTGGCCTGACACAGGAAAGGTGGCAGAGCACAGGGCCACCATTGGACCCCTGCTGTGCCTGTTTCCAAGGGAAGGCCTGGGGTGTCCAGGTGAGGCTCCCCAGAGGGGACAAGGGGGCCAGTGATGCAACATGAGGCTTGCAGCTCAGATTGCACAATGTGACCCTCCTCAGGGACTGTGTGGCAGGCTGCTAGGAGACATGACGAGTGGCCAGGATGTGAGGGTCCCAGCAGCAGAGGGGTCTGAGCCGAGGCAGGGGTCACCCCAGACTGCTGTGAGAGGACCCATGTGCTGGGCAGGAAGTTGGCTCAGGGAACTCTGAGTCCCGCCCTGTGTGGAGATCCTGGGAGTCCAGGCCATGTACTCTGAGGGGACAGATGTGTCACAGAGTGCAGGACAGGCATTCAGATCCCTTGATGCACCCATGCTTCCTTCACTGAAGACAGACCCAGCAGCTCCCCCACAGGGTCCCACACGGGAAGGACAGTCCCAGGCTGGGTGGGGGATGCCACTCTGGGGCTTCATCACCCTCTTCTTCCACATTTGCTCCCCAGAGCTGTGTCACCATGAAAGGGAGCCTAGAGCTAGGGACAGATTGGGGAGGCTCATGAGGAGGCCATTGCAGTATCCAGGTGAGAGCCAGGGTGCTTGGGCAGGGTGAGAGCTGTGGGGGTGGGAAGAAGAGCTGAGATTCAGGATGTGATTCAGGTAGGGCCAACAACATGCTG
>PVHX01025403.1:0-22432 GCA_004024805.1 Geosciurus inauris | reverse complement strand
TATGTAACCCCTACCACCTGGCCAGGGATTCCTGAAGGGACAACCCAACCCTCAATGCAATTATTAAACCACAGCATGGCCGCACACACACACTGGGGACGGAACCCAGGGCCTGGCACACACGAGGCAACCACTCTATCACTGAGCTGTACCCAGCCCTGCTCCTTGTTCTTAAAGATACAGCCAGGCTCCTATCAACACCATAAGGAATGTCCCAGAAAACATCCTGCAGATCTGGCTAGTATCCCTCCCTCTGCCCAGATCTTCAGTGTGACTCTGGGCAAATCACGTCTCCCCTCTGGGCCTCAGTTTCCTTATCTTTAAAATCAGGGCATTCAATGGTTCAAGATCTTTCCCCTCCCCTCTCCAGCTCCAGCAAGCTACAGTGGCATCATCAGCAGCCCCTGGTTATATTCATAATCCTATGAAACCAACACTCTGCATTTAACGGACCGCATGGCAAACTTCTTAGCACCTGGACCCTCAGGGGGCTGGCAATAGGGCAGTCCTGGATCTGAGAGGATTGTCTGAAAGGCAAAGTCATTCGGCCTATTTGCTGAGTACCTACTGTGTGCAAGACGCTGAGCTAGGCTCAGGGAACCCTGTAGGAAGACATAGAAGCATCCGCCCTATACAAGGTCTGGTGGAGGAAATACACCATAAATCCAGGAGCGAAATGTGCAGTGAGGCATAGCCAATAGGGCACTGTGATGGCAAGTAGTTGTGGAGCCCTGATTTAGACTGCGGGGGCGAGGTGTCGCTCTCTGAGGAGGTGACATCTGAGCTGAGAGCTGAAGGGAAAGAGCAGGCTGTGGAGTGAGGCTGGCTACAGCTAGTGCAAAGGCCCTGAGGCAGGAGAGGAAGCAGCACATTTTAAGAACACAGGCCAAGGTGGCCAGAGCCTGAAGATCCATAGGGACTGAACCCTGGGGGTACAGAGGTACCAAGATTGGTGTGGGTTTGCTTTCATTTCTGACAGCAGGCGAAGCCTAAGCCCAAAGCCATGTCACAGTTTAAAAAAAAAAAAAACAAAAAAAAAACCATTAGCCAGAATCTCAAGAGGTCCCCTTTGTGGGTTCAGAAAAAGAGACTCCCCTACCCCAGTCCAGCTTCTGCCTCTTCCTGGCTGGGGAGAGGGAGCCTTCATGGCCTGGGACTTCATGGCCTGAGACTGACACGGAGAGGTGTCCCTTACCTCTGTGGATGTCTCTCTCCAGAAAGGGTTCATTCCACCTTCACAATCCTAGGCACCGTACCTGGGCCTCCATGGGCCCAGCTGCCTACCCAGAGACCAGGGTGGGCGCCTCTGGCCCTCCCAGAACCAAGGCCAGCCCCTGCCCCCACACACTCTTAGGATGCAGCCTTTCTGAAGTGCCCAGCTGTGGCTCGGCCACACCCACAGGCTGCCCGGCTAGCTGCCCAGAGACCCGGAATCACAGCCAGGCTAAGCCACCAAGAGTGGCTGTACCCATGGCAACAGTCACCAGAGGAGAAAGGCGTCCTCCCCACCTGGCCTCAGGTTTCTGCCCCAGGGAGAATTCCAGAAGAGCCTCATTGAAGGTGGGTCCTAGGCAGGGTGGGGCCTCCAGTCACTGGGACAAAAGCCAGCTCTTTGCTGGGACCAAGGTATACAAACTAGCTCTTTGTCTCCAGCCTCCTGTCCCCAGGGCTTCTTGGAAAAGTTGGGGGAAACTGCTGTTCCTCAGGCAGGCTCGTAAGGGACCTGCCCCTTCTCAGCTGTGTGACCCTGGGCAGGTGTCTTCACCTCTCCGGGCATGCTTTCTCTCCTAGAGCTGGGGGAAATTCATGAAGACCAAACCTGCACAGTATGTGGCACACAGCAAGCGCTACATAAGTGCCCACATGGTAGCTCCAGTACTTCCCAGCCCTCTTTCACCAATTACCTCCTCTCTGTTTTCCTTTTGTATGGCTAGAGCCCATCCAAGGCACCATTAGAATTCCTCCCCCATCCCCCACTCCATCTCATACAGGCAGGTGCCAGCAGGGACGCCCACCTCCAAGTGAGGGACCAAGGCACACCAGCAGCTCTCGTGGCTCGAGGGTGCGGTTGGAATTGAGACGATCTTGAGTTCAAACTGCACGGCCATCAGCAGCTACCTCCTTGGACCAAGGATGCTCAGCTTGTCTGTCTGCAATATGGGCAGGAGGCCCCCTCCCAGAGCAGAGAGGAGAAAGGGAAGCTGCGCGAGGCCCGGAGAGACCAGGGTCTGTGGGGATCCAGCCCCACGTGGTACTTCCAGGTGTGTCCATTACTCCCAGGACCACTCGGGTCCCCAGGGACCTGGACGCCAACTCTTGGTCCAAGCCAAGCTCTGGAGCTGCGTTGCCATGCAGGGTTAAGGGTGCCATGGATGAGAGAAGGGGGCACAAGCCAGGTAGTGGGTGTGGGGAGGGAAAGGAAAGAAGTTTCCACCCGGGAAGGGCTGTGTGCAGGAGATTCCCAGCAGCCATGCCTGCTGACTTCTGGGCTCAGTAGTTCTCATGTGTAAAATGGACCTGCTGACGCCAGCCGCACAGGATTATGGGGAAGGATGATGTCGAATGACGTAAGGAAGGGGCAGCACTGGGGAAACTCCGGAGCACTTGAGTGCAAGAGAAGGCAAACTTATCTTGGCAGGAGAAGCGGATCATTGTAGAGCATGTGGCTATTTATTGAGCAGTTACTATGTTCAGGCACTGCCCAGCCCTCACGAACCCTTTTGTGTTTAATCCTCCCAACCCCACAAGGTAGGGAAGGTTACTAGCCTCATTGTACAGATAGAGGCTCAGAAGAGAGGCTCAGAGAGGCAGAGGCCCAAGGTCACACAGCTTGGAAGTGTACCAGAACTACACCTAGAACCTTTAGACCCCAGAGAGCAGACTGTGTTCTTCTTTTTAATTATTTATAACCGCTTTATCGAGATATAGAACTCACCCATTCGAGGTGATTATTCAATGATGTTTAGTAGATTCGGATAAGAGCAGACATCAACACAGCAGATTTCAGAATACGTCACCCTAAAACAAAACCCTGAACTCCTTAGTCATCAACCCTGGACCTAAATCTATGGATTGGCCTCCTGTGGACATTGCCGATAAATGAAATCAAACAATACACAGAGAGGGTCCCCACATTGGAGGTGTTGGAAGAGGGCTGGGGGTGCTCAAGTTCCTCCTTGGCCTCTGAACAAGTTGCCTAAATGATATTCCCTGGTCCACATGGATGGTGTTCTGTTCTTTCGTGTTCTTTCGGCATCTGGGTCGTTCCCACTTTGGGCTCCTAGGAACAACACTGTGAACCCTCAGGGACGAGTTCTCGTGTGGACGCAGGTTTTCAGTCCTCTGGCTATGTTCCAGGAGTGGGCTGCTGGGTCCTACGGTCTCTCTGTGGTGAACATTTTGAGGAACCCCCTTGACTTTCTGGCAGCCACTGCACCGTGGTCCATTCCAACCAGGAGCACACAGGGGTCCGGGTTCCTCCACAGCCCGACCCATGCTTTCTTTCCTCTTTTGGGGATCGATGGAGTCCGGCCGGTGATGCTATGCTGTAAAATCTGCTGGGTTTGGGTTCAAATCCTCCCAGCAGTGAGATCTCAGACAACAGGCCTCTTGGCATCTTTTCTATAAAATGACCTAAGACATGCTCCCAGGCTGTCAGGAGATGACCTGGGCTGCGCTACGCCAACGATAAAGTGAGGTGTTTTTAATAACTGGGTACTTTGGGAACAAAGCCTCTGAGATCCTGGCCCGTCTGGCTCATCAGTCTCCCCACAGCACCAGTGGTGGCTGGGCCTGGCATACAGGAGGCGCTCAGTAAGTACAGGCCCTCTGCTACCCCCAGGACTCCTTGAGTGGCAGTGGCTGAGCCCACCAATTAGGAGCAGGGTGGGATGCAGGGCTGAGTTCCTGCTGGTGGCTTCTGTGATTCTTAGACTTGAAGGTTTTCCTTTCCTTTTCTGTCTGTGGAGAGTCTCTTGTCCTTTCAGGGTAGAGGCTGGGCAGCAAAATTTTTGTTGTCACACCCTAGCAGTGACCCCCAGGTTTTCTGGGCACCTGGAGGTCAACCCCTCTTCTGTTCTTCCTCCTCATCCTTTCTCTGTGGCAGATATGTTTCCAAAGAACTCAATTTCCCCCCATTTTTTTTTTTTATCATGATAAAAACTTTACCTTAACCAGCCAGGCGCGGTGGTGCATGCCTGTAATCCCAGCACTTTGGGAGGCTGAGACAGGAGGATCGCGAATTCAAAGTCAGCCTCAGCAATGGCAAGGAGCTAAGCAACTCAGTGAGACCTGTCTCTATATAAAACACAAAATAGGGCTGGGGATGTGGTTCAGTGGTCGAGTACCCCTGAGTTCAATCCCCAGTACCCTCCCCCCAAAAAACTTTACCTTAACCATGTATGTGTATGTTCATGTGGATGCCGGGGATGGAACCCAGGGCCTCATGCAGGCTAGGCAAGTGCTCTACCATTAAGCTATATCCCTAGCCCTTTTTATTTTTTATTTGGAGACGAGATCTCACTAAATTGCCCAGGCAGGCCTCAAACTTTTAATCCTCCTGTCTCAGCCTCCTGAGTTGCTGAGATTACAAATGTGCTCCATTGAACGTGGCCATTTAAAGCATTTTTAAGTGCACTGTTCGGTAGTAGTAAGTACATTCATATTGTGCTCCTATCACCACTGTCCATCTCCAGAACTCTGTATCTTGCAAAAGTGAAACTCTGCCAGGCGCAGAAGTGCACGCCTGTAATCTCAGTGGCTGAGGAGGCTGAGGCAGGAGGATCACAAGTAGGAGGCCAGCCGCAGCAGTTTAGTGAGGTCTTAAGCAACTTAGTGAGACCTTGTCTCAAAGTAAAATGTAAAAAAGGGCTGGAGATGTGGTTCAGTGGTTAAGCACTCCTGGGTTCAATCCCTGGTACCAAAAAAAAAGAAAAGAAAGAAAGAAAAAAGAAACTGTACAGAATAAAGAACGCCACATTCAGCCGGGCGCGGTGGTTCACGCTTGTAATCCCAGCACTTAGGGAGGCTGAGACAGGAGAATCGCGAGTTCAAAGCCAGCCTCAGCAATGGCGAGGCACTAAGCAACTCAGTGAGACCCTGTCTCTACATAAAACACAAAATAGGGCTGGGGATGTGGCTCAGGGGTCAAGTGCCCCTGAGTTCAATCCCCGGTACCAAAAAAAAAAAAAGAACGCCACATTCTCCCCCCACCACAGCTCGGTCAATAAACACTTTGGGGGGTGGGTACTGGGGATTGAATGGAGGGGTACTCTACCACTAAGTTACATTCCAGCCCTTTTTTAAAAAGGATTTTTTTTTTTAAAACAGAGTCTCACTAAATTATTGAAGCTGGCCTCAAACTTGGGATCCTCTTCAGCCTCCCAGTGGCTGGGATTCCAAGCATGCGCCCTCATGCCTAACTCAACCAGCACTTTTTAAAGCATCTACTAAGTTCCAAGTGCTGGTCCTGTTTTCTGGAACAGGATAGCAAGGTCCCCTGCTTCATGGGGGTGAATACTCAATTTTCAGATGGGGTCTGAGAGGGAGGCTTCTGCCTACAGCTCCCACCTAATCCATGGCAGGGCAGTGTTGAAATCCAGGGAGCCGGGCGCGGTGGCGCATGCCTGGAATCCCAGCACTTAGGGAGGCTGAGACAGGAAAATCGCAAGTTCAAAGCCAGCCTCAGCAACGGCGAGGCGCTAAGCAACTCAGTGAGACCCTGTCTCTACGTAAAACACAAAATAGGGCTGGGGATGTGGCTCAGTGGTCAAGTGCCCCTGAGTTCAATCCCTGGTAACAAAAAAAGAAAAGAAAAGAAATCCAGGGGTCTGCAACAGAAGCCCATCTCTAGCCTCCAGCCTAGGATGTCTGGGCCTGGAGGGCCTCAGTGGCCCAGTCCGTGAAAGGGGGACGAGTCAGAGATGCTGAAGCCCAGGACGCATGCCCCTCTCCTCCCACCTTGGAGAGGAGCAAGTTATCACCCCTGGCCCCATATTCTTTAGTCTCCAACCTGGCTCAGCCCCAGCCCTGGCCCCAACTGCAGCTGGGGAAGACCCCCAGCAGACAGGCTTCAGGGAGGTGCGAGGGGCCCTGCATACATTCCTCACCCCGCCAGATGGCTGCTGGCTTGCTCTGCTCAGGCCACCCAGGAGGGAAGGCTTCCATTGCGCTCCACCTCCGCCACCACCAGGGAGGCAGCTGCTTGTCGAGGGGCCACTGTTCTCTCCAAGCCTTAGTGTCCTGTCTTCAGAGCAGGCATGCAGTCCCCACCTTACAGCCTGGTTGGGGGGGCGAGGGGGCTCCCTGGGCCATCGTCCCCTCCTCCTAGACATGAGAGTTGATTCTTAAGGTTTCTTTGTAAATGTTTCACACTGGTGGTTTGAAAGCATCACTTTTGGGGGGGGGTACTGGGGATTGAATTCAGGGGCACTCAATCACTGAGCCACATCCCCAGCCCTATTTTGTGTTTTATGTAGAGACAGGGTCTCACTGAGTTGCTTAGCGCCTCGCCATCACTGAGGCTGGCTTTGAACTCGCGATCCTCCTGTCTCAGCCTCCGTAAGTGCTGGGATTACAGGCTTGCGCCACGGCGCCCGGCTTGAAAGCATCACTTTTGCTCAAGGTTTCTGTCTGTCTGTCTGTCTCTCTTCAACAATTCTAAAAACCCCCTTTCTGGCAGCTGAATCTCCCCCAAAATATTGTTATGTGCAGGCCCGCCTCCACTCCCACCTTACCAACTGCGGTCAACTCCATTTAATGAAAATAATAATGAGAAGATGGCTAAAAGGTTCCCTGGCCTCTGCTCACACCTGATGTCCCCAACAGCCCCCTGAGCCTGGTGTAAGGAGGCGACTTTCACACCCTGCTGGCCCATGAGGAAGCCTCAGGCCAGGAGAAGGGACTTGTCCAGGGCCCCTGGGCTGATGGGTGGCAGAGCACCATTTGGGGCTCAGGGAGCCTGCTCCAAAGCTCAGCCCTGTGGAGGTATTCAAGTGGACCCAGGGCTGAGGGCATATGACTGCGTGTTGGAATTCACTTTTGTCACCCAATTAAACAAACAAACAAAAAGACAGGGTTGATCGCCCCCTTGGTGCCAGGCCCCGGCTAAGCGCTGCCTAAAGAGGTGACGGACAGGCGCTCACACGTACTGATTCGGGACTGGCACCGTCTGTAAATCAGGTGCCTCCTCTGTTGGCGGGGGTTCTAGGTGGGGACAGATGTGCTGGGACGTCTTCCCTGGCAGACCCTCCTGGGAGTGAACCGGGTGCTGAATGAATCAATGAGCCGCGCCAGGATGCCTGGGACCAGCCGAGAAATAGCTCCCAGGGCCACCACGACCACAGAGCAAGAGGCCGGCGGCGTCCCCTCCAGAGCTGGTCTCCAGCAAGCGCCCGACCCTCCGGCCAGGGATCGCGATGCCCATTTCCAGGCGAGGAGACTGAGGCCGTCGCCGGCCCACGCCCATCCCAAGCCGGGCAGGGGCTGCGTCCGGGCGGGCGTGGGGGCCGCGGGGCGGCGCGGCGGCTGGAACCTGAGCCGGGAGGCGGGCCGGGCTCCGGGCCCCTGGCCGGGATTCAGGAAGCGCCGCGCTCCCGGCCGCCGGCGCCCAGCCGTCCCGGAGGTGAGTGCGTCGGGGCCCGGCAGGGTGGCTCCAGCGGAGGTCCCCTCGCGCCCCTGGGGACCGTTCCGTGGCCGATCCGGCCCCCGAGGGTCCCGAGACTCGGAAGTCCCTCCTGGGCGCGCGGGAAGCCGTGGGGAGGCGCAGGTCCCCCGGGTGGCGGTGGCGCGGCTGGATGCCCTTGGGCCACGCATCACCCCGCGGGGCCTTGGCGGACCACCTGCGAAACCCGGGCCAGCCTGGGCCCCGGGGTTGTGGGTCCAGGTCCCCGAGATCCAAGTCCCCAAGCCCAAAGGCCCCTGCGGGCCACTTGGGTAGGACCCCCACCTTGCTGGGTTTGGAGGAGGGCTGGCCCTCCCGGCCTCTGAGCCAGTTGGAAGAAACTAGAAGCATGGGATTTCCAAAGGCCACTTCTTGGTTACGGAGTACCCGAAAAATGACTCTGTCCCCAAGAAGCAGGAAAATCTTTAACCTCCAGCTTCACCCTGGAGACTGCGGTTCAGTGTGTCTTCCTCTGACAACAGGGAGAGAGCCCACCCACACTGCCTGCTTGCGGGTCCCCAAGAACAGCGTGCTGATTGAACCATCTGCTGCCTGTCTGGCTCCGGACAGCCCCTCTGTCTGTCCTTCCCATTTTGCAGATGAGGAAACTGAGGCGCAGGGTGTGGGGGATAGCCCAGTGAACTTCTACCCAGAGACTGGCTCCAAAGCTGTCCTCGCCACACTAGGTGGCCTGTCCCGGAGCCAGCTCTGCACACAGTGGCACTCAGAGTGCCCAGGAAGTGACCTGAAAGAGGTGGACCCTGCGGTTGTTTTGGCTCAGCTTCTAAAACAAGGGCCTCTGCGGGGAGAGGGAGGCTGTGAATCCCTAAAAATCTAAGGAAATGTCATGTGTGAGCTTTGTTTTGGGACCGCTTGGGAGTTAAGCACTGCCACCTTGGCTGGGGGCCCAGGGCAGGGGGTCACTCAGCCCCATCCTGAGAAAGGGGAGAGTGCGTGGACGCACAGATCCCTGTCACCTGCCAGGTGAAGAGCCAGCCCTGTGGGGCCCCGGGTGCGTGTGCAGTCCCTCCTGTGTGACCTTGGACAAGTCTCTTAGCTCTCTGACTTCCCTTCTGAGGTCAAAACAGGTAGCAGGAGGACATGCCCTGAGGCTGTGGTGCGGAGAGGTGTCCCGTGAGAAGGCAAGGCTCCTACAGTCAGGGCTCAGGCCAGGCCCTCCCTGAGCCCCGGATGTGCTCTTGGGCCCCTGGTCAGGTGTTGGTAGTGGAAGAGGAGAGAGAGGTGCCATTTCCGTATCCTTTCTCTGGCTTCCTTGTGTGCAGGATGGTGGGAACCTGAAAGGCTGGTGACCCCTCAAACCCACCATTTTTGGTGAGTCTCAGGGAGAAGGGCTCCTGAATCCAAAAGGCCATCATAGTTTAGTCTGGCGCATTTGGTGAAACCAGGGTGAATCATTTTGGAAAGGGAGTTCACCAGGGAATGAATGGTCCCTTGAGAAAAGAGGACAGGTCCCCGCGGATGGACATGAGTTCCTGAGAACATGCCTGGGAGTCCACAGGAAATCCAGACACCTTCTTTGGGGAGGGACCTCAGAGGCTCCTCAGGCCTGACCTGGTGCTAGCCAGTCCTCCCTGAGAGGCAGACCAGCTAGGCTGGGTCCTGGAGCACCCAGGTACCCGGACCCCTGCCTAGCTCTAGCCCAGAGGGTGCAGATGGAGGAAGGGCCATCCCTCCTTGAGCCCCGGATGCTCTCAGGCCCCTACTGAGCGTGCGCCCCTACTGAGCGTGCGTGCAGTAGGTGTTTGATAAATACATGCTGCTGAGTGAATGCGGCCGGAGGATGGTGCTGGAGGGAGGAAGGCAGACCCAGCCGGGATCAAGGAGCATTTGATCAAGGTGGTGACAGAGCTGTACCTCGCAGAAGGAATGCAGAATCAGAGGAAAGAGCATTCAGGTGGAGGAAATGGACTTGCCAAGACATGCTTTTACCTGTCGCCCAGTGGGAAAGCTTGGTGTTCGGAAGACAGAGCATTGATCCACTTTTCTGGAGCATGTGACATGACAGGCAGGGCAGGGGCTATGTTAGACCCCAAAGCCCGGGAAGTCCAGGCAGGGTGGCCCATGGCCGTCTGTGTGGTCTAGGAAGGCCCCTCGCGAGGCAGAGTGGGAGAGTTGGGAGGGGGCCAGTCAGGGAGGTCCTGCGGTCCCCAGGGTGGGGAAGTCATCCGTGTCCCTTGGTGTGGAGTGGAAGGAGACAGCTGGGAGGAGGTGTAGGACGCCACAAGACCTGACCTCACTGTGCCTGGCACATAGTAGGTGCTTTGTAAATATCCCTTTCATGATTGATTGAACAAATCCTTTGTGTGCATGTGTGTGTGGTACTGGAGATTGAGCCCAGGGCCTCACGCATGCTCATGTGCTCGACCAGGGAGCTTCATCCCAGCCCATGAACAAATACTTCTGAGTCTTTGAGCTCCTTCTTGTGTTCCTAGGGGGATGGGGTCTCCATGGCATGGGCGTCTCTACTCCTCACAGGCCCCTGACCCCACCGTTCGCCTCTGTTTCTCCCTATTTGACTCTCTCTCCAGTTATAAGGACCCAGAGAACAGCTCTCTGTGTTGCTGGTTCTAGGGAGCTAGGAAACTTTTATTTCAGGCCAGAGGGCCCTTGAGAATGCTCTGCATCATTGATTTGGAGCAGAATTAACTTCTGTTAAAGATTAATTCAGATCTCTTGAATCTGTGGTCCTGGGCCCTTGTGGCCACTGCTTGAACTCTAGATGCAAATTTGTCCGGATTTAGCCAAACCCGGGCTGTGTTGGTAGTTATTTAATGATAGCACGAATTTATTGAGCACTTATTATGTACCAGGCACTGAGCCAAGCACTTTTAGTACGTTTGGATACAAAACTGTTATTGTACCTATTTCTCAGAGGGAGGAACTGAGTCTGCAGGGTGAGGTAGGTTGCCTGGCATCTCTCAGTTGAGAAAGTGCAGAGCTGGGATCTGCACCCCATTTGTCTGATTCCAAAGTCTATGCCCTTAACTTCCAAGGTGGCCTGTCCCCATTCATCGGGATCTTTTCTGGGATATCTGGTATTGTGGGTAGAGATAGAAACTGAATCACCCAGACAGGCCTGAGCTTACGCCTTAGGTGCTCTGCTCTCTAACCTGGGAGTGGTCTGTCTGAGCCTGGGTCTCCTCATCTGTCAAAGGACTCTCCGTCCCCACTCTTCAAGGATGTCCAAGGCACACAAATGGCCGAAGCTCAGGTTGTCTCCCTCGCCTGTACTGGCTCTCCGTGCCCTTCAGCCTGTTCCAGCAGGGTGTGTTTTCCCGGGCATCCTCTGAGATCCCCTCCGTGCCAGGTAGCATCAGGGGCAGAGCTAGACTTGCATTTGGACAAAGGATGATTCCTTGCAGCCCTGGGCTACTTCTGGGCATCGACGGAACGCCAGGAATCCAGCATCGCCTACTTTCTGGATTTAATGCTTAAAAACCAGGGCCAGAGCCCAGCGGCCCAGGTTCTAATTGTGGCAGTAAGTTTCCTTACACTCTGGCCTCAGTTTCTCCTCTGTGCAATAGGGACAGGACAGTGCCTGTCTCCCTGGGTGTTTTGGGACAATCTCCAGCCCAACACTGACTCTTTAGTTCATAAGCAGCATTTGTCACCTGTGATCAGCCCTGCCACCACTGGAGAGGTCAGGGCAGAAAGCTGAGACCCCTTTGACAGTGAGGAATCTGAGTCTCAGAGAAGGAAATATTTTACTAAGGATACCTGGTCATGGCAAAGAAATATCTGGAAGTCAGATCCAAGTGACTCTGGTCACATTGGGTCCCCAAAAGCCAATGACTGGTTTAGCTTCCTGACCTCTTAGAATTGGACGCACCTTAGTTTATCTCCCAGCTCTGCCACTCACTGCTGTGTGACCTCAGGAAGTGGCTTGACCTCTCTGTTCCTGGGGATGCCACCCAAAGTTTCCTAGAGGTCAGAGTTTTGCCAGCTTCAGGGCACCTGAGTTGTTCTGGATGCCACTCCTGTCCTGGCCTGGCTCCTACTGCCTTGTGTCCCATGAGTTAGCTACGGGGCCACTTGGATCCTGTGATCTGGCCATGCAGGAGTGAGAAAGGCAGACTGGCTGTCACTTTCTTTATGACTCTAACTTCCAGCCTACCCCTGACTTCCTTCCCATCAACTTCATTTTGCCCAAAGTTCTGAACACTGCTGGCTGTGTGACCCCAAGGAGGTCACTATACCTCCCTGAGCATGTTTCCTCATTGGTAAGGGAGGGTCCCACGAGACCACGCCAGGCACACAGGCAGTCCTGGTGGGTCTGCTCTAGATGAGGTCAGGGTGTTGGAAAGGCCTCAGAGGGTGGCTGGCAGGGGTGCGGATCCTGAGCCTGACGGGAGCACTCTTGTTTTTCTTGGGGTGGTGAGTAAACGGCTGTCCCTCCCGCCTTGCCTGCCCCATACAAAGGGCTCCTCAGTCTCTCCGGTGCCTGTTTTTCCCTGACAGTGCAGTGGTCTGGGCTCCACCCAGTTGACCAGGAGAGCTGACCACCTTCTGGGACGGCCGCTCCTGTGTGTGTGTGTGTGTGTGTGTGTGTGTGTGTGTGTGTGTGTGTGCTGTGTAATGGGGTGGGCCCTGTGGGCTCTGGGGAGGCCCCAGCAGGTGTGGGCAGGATGGCAGGCATGGTGCTGCCTGCGCTCGAGTGGAGACCCCAGGGCACAGAGGAGGGGCTCAGGAATACCTGCAGGAAGGTGAAGGGAAGGAGGGAGCAGCAATGGTAGGGGCAGGCCAGACAGGGGCACAGCAGAAACCGCCTCTCAGGTACAGGCTGTGGCCTGAGGGGAGTGGCCTTGCTGAGCCTCAGTGTTCTCCTCTGTGAAATGGACTCATGATACCTGTCGCCCTCGAGGGAGGGGTTGGATCTCATAGGTCAGAGAACCCTGCACGAAGTAGGTGCTCAATAAACTGCCTGTTCAGGGGCAGGAAGGAGAATGTTAGCTAAGTTCCCTGGGTCCAGGCACAGCCTGAGAGGCCTGTCTGCCCGGGGGAGGATGGCTAAGCTAGTTTTTGCCTTCTCTCTCTGTTGACCTGTTCATTCAGCGAACACGCCGTGAGCCGCTGCCATCTGCCAGGTCTCATTCTAGGCCTTGGAGACTCAGCTGTGATGGGAAGAGTCTGTGCCCTCCTGGAGCTTTCCTGAGTGACATCACCGTACACTCAGTGTCTGGTCACCAGTGGTGGGTAACTGTGAGGAGCTCCCTTTTAGAGAGGAGGAAGCTGGGGCTCAGAGGGGTGAAATGACCCACCTGAGGTCACACAGTTACCAAGGGGCAAAACTGACATTCAGACAAGACTCCAGGCTTGTCTGTCTGCAGCACCCCAGTCCCCCGCTACAATGCCAGGCTGCCCCAGTGAATTCCAAGGGACACGGTGCTTGGAAGGGTGGCCTTGGAAGCTTTGTAGACCCTGCAGGGATAAACTTGAGTGGATTTAAAGGCCAACGATAGGAATTGTAGCCACTTCCCCTTCCTGTCGAGTTGTGACCGCAGCTGAGTCTCTCCGAACCTCAGTTTGCTTAGCTATGAAATGGAAATAGCGATCCCGCCCGCTTCAGTTGAGAAACATAGCCGTGTTGGGCACGTGGGAGGTAACGGGCAAACGCCAGCCCCCTGCTTTCTTTCTCCTGGGACTCAGTTTATTCCTCTGGAAATGGAGAGGTGTGTTGGCTCCAGCTTCCCGCGTTAGCACTGGGTTACTACAGAAGGTGCTGTGGGTGCTGCTGATGGTCAGGCCCTAGCCTCAGGCAGAGTTCCAAACAGCCACGAAACAGCTGGCATGGGCGGGCGGTGAGGTGTCCTGGGCAGGAGGCAGATCTATACTGGTTTTCTGGGCCTTGGGCTCCCTTCCCTGGCTCCTGCCCGACCCACCCATCATGGGTATTGGCACCCGTGGGGGTACTGCGCATAGGAATGGGGTGGAGGACGGTGTGCAGATGGACGAGTGCCCTGTCCTGTCTGGGCCTCTGCTCCTCCTGCCGTAAATCCAAGGAAGGTTTACAAGAATGACAGTACAACTGCCATTTATTGAGCACTTGCTATATGCCATAGACTGTATGCCAAACTCTTTTTTTTTAAAAAATATTTATTTATTTTTTTGGTTGTAGGTGGACAGAATATCTTTATTTCATTTTTATGTGGTGCTGAGGATCGAACCCAGTGCCTCATGCATGCTAGGCAAGCGCGCTACCACTGCGCCATAACCCCAGCCCCTGTATGCCAAACTCTTGAATCGTAGTGTTGAGTTCTCTCGACAGCCCTGTGGAGTAGGAGCTGTAATCTTATTTTCTAATTTAAATTTACAGGACATTAAATAATTACGGAGCAAAGATGGGTTACCCCTTCCTGGATGGTAGTAATTATCACACCCTTTTTTTTTTTTTTTTTAAATGTTTATTTTTTAGTTGTAGGTGACAGAACATCTTTATTTTATTTTTATGTGGTGCTGAGGATCGAACCCAGTGCCTTATGCGTGCTAGGCGAGCACGCTACCACTGCGCCATAATCCCAGCCCCTATCACACCCTTTTTACAGGTGAGGAAACTGAGGCCCGCAGAGTGAAGTGACTTGCTCAAGGCTACACAGCCAACATGAGGCAGGTGGGGAGCAGAACATAGATTAGGTGATGTTTTAAGACTACAGAATCATCTCTTGGGCCAGGCATGGTCATGCACAACTATAATCCCAGCTACTAGGGAGGCTGAGGCAGGAGGATCACAAGTTCAAAGCCAGCCTTGGCAACTTAGTGAGGCCCTAAGCAACTCAGTGAGACCCTGTCTCTAAATAAAAAATAAAAAGGGCTGAGGATGTGGCTCCGTAGTTAAGTGCCCCTGTAAAAATTTTTAAAAATCATCTCTTGGGTTCTCTGGGGGCTGAGATGATCCTCCAGGAGAGGGGCTGAACCAGGAGAGGGAGGCCCACAGGCTTTGTTGAGGCTGAGGCTGAGGAGTGTCTCATTCCAGGCAGGGCCAAGTCTGACAGGATGGACCCTGGGCCCGGGCTCTGGGAGATGGACAAGGGAAGGACCCTGAGCCTCCTGGGGCAGGGATTTCATATTCTTAGGCTCTGACCCTGTGCTAAACCTGCACATGGGGTTCATCCTTGAGCATCCCATGATATAGGAGGAAACTGAGGCTTGAGGTGGGAAGTGAATTGCCCAAGGTCATCGAGCCTGGAAAGGTCACTTGTTTTTTGTTTGTTTGTTTTGGTACTGGGGATAAACCCAGGAGAGCTTAACCACTGAGCCACATCCCCAGCCCTTTTTTGTATTTTATTTAGAGACAAGGTCTCTCTGAGTTGCTCAGGGCCTCGCTAAGTTGCTGGGGCTGGCCTTGAATTCTCCATCCTCCTGCCTCAGCCTCCTGGGCTGTGGGGATGACAGGCATGTGCCACTGTGCCTGGCTGGAGGGGTCATTTGTAATTCACATATCACACAACACGGCCTTTTAAAGTGTACATCGGCGGTGCCTCCGCACACGCAGAGTGGAACAGACGTGGCCACTGTCTAACTCCAGAACATTTCATCACCCAGAAAGGAGCCACGTCCATCAGCACTTGGCACCTCTTCCTGACTGTGGCAGTGACCAATCCGCTTCCTGCCCATGGATTCGCCTGCTGTGGGCACTGCATGTGACTGGAACCCCACGGACAGGCTTTTTACGTCTGCACGTCCGTGCTCTTCACTTTAAGCCTTATCAGCTCCCAGGGGCTCCCACCCCAGGGCTGGGGACCCTGAGAGTGTCTGGACCCTGGCGGGGGATCAGAGGGGTGTGTGCACTTCAGAATCCCCCACCTCCAGGGCCTGCAGCATGACCGAGTGACGTTGTGGCCACACTGTCCTTGCCCTCTGTGGAGCCTGGTGCTGAGTCACCCCTGACCTGCCCTGCCCGGGTGGCGTGAACACCGAGGGGGACACTCTTGTGGGTGGGGACGACCTCACAGGACACTGGGGCTCTGTGTGCCCGGGACAGGAGGCCAGTGTTCAGGCAGGAAGCGGGCTGGGCTGAGACCTGCTAGGTAAACATGGGCTGGGGAAGGTGCCGGGCATGGCGTGGTGCCCCTGCTGCCACCCGCCAGGGGCCCGGGAGTCGCGGCCAGCCTGGCAGCCGCAGGGTCTCATCAGGCCAAGGGGCCCAGCTCCCAGCTCCAGCAGCGCCTGCCAAGTTCACCTCCCAGACTCTGGGTCCAGCTACTCCTGGCAGTCAGACCTGCCTTGGTCACCGTCCGTCTATTGGTTGTCCCCTGACACTCAGGGCAATGGATTGACGCTGACGATGCTGAGTGTGTGCTCCGTGCCAGGGACCAGGCTCAGGGGACACGTGCTCTCACTTAATCCTCACACACGCTGCGACCGTCGCCATCCTGCAGGTGAGCATGGCGAGTCACAGGAAGGCCAGCTGGCTGCCTTAGAGTCAGGTGGCTGGTGACCTGGTGGTTCCCACAACCCCGCCACAGCTACTCCGGTCTTCCTCCAGCCCCTCCCCAGGTCCAGACACAGGACCTGGGGCCACCTAGGCTCTAGACCCAGTCCCCGCATTGGAGCAGTGACTTTACCTCTGAGTCCATTTCCTCACCTGGAAGGTAGGTGGGGGGCATACCTGGTGTTTCTCTCTGGCTCCACAAACCCTGGGGCCCCTCTCCTTCCAGTCCCTTGCCCACCCACATCACCCCCTCCAAGACCAAGCTGGATGGTGGAGACTCACAGTCCTGCCGGAAGCCGGGACCCCAGCGCCCTCCTATCCGAGGATCTGTCCCCACCCGCCCATCTGTCCTGCCTCCCTGCCCCTTTGTCTCTCTACCTCCTGCCGGGGCCACATCAGTCCTCGATGCCCCCTGTCCTGCTTGCCTTCTCACCTCTGTCCTTGCGGCCCCCTCTGCCCTCCTAGACCCCTGCTCCTTGTGGCCTCCCTGTCTTGTTGGGGTGAGCGCTACCAAGAAAACAGACATTCATCCCTGCCCCGTTCCAGCTCCTTGTGATGCCGAAGGCCCGGCGCACAGGGGGCTGGAAGCAGTGCCCACCTCCTGGACCTCGAACTAGCGGGGAAGAGGGAAGATGGAGAGAGAATAAAGCAAGTGTAAAAGTTTAAGCCCAGTGACTCGGGAGGCTGAGGCAGGAGGATCACAAGTTCTAGGCCAGCCCCAGCAACTTGGCGAGGCCCTAAGTAACTTAGTGAGACTCTGACTCAGAATAAAAAATAAAAAGGGCTGGGGATGTGGCTCCGTGGTTAAGCACCCCTGGGTTCCATCCCAAGTACCCCCTGCCCCCCAAAAAAGTACAATTGTGGAAGGACTGGGGACTTGGCTCAGTGGTGGAGCGCTTGCCTAGCATGTGCAAGGCCCTGGGGTCCATTCCCAGCATCCCCCATCCCCACCCTCCACTAAATATGGGACAGGACAGGGGGAACCAGCCTGAGAAGGAAGATCCGGGCAGGCAGAGGGAACAGCCCGATCCTGTGGAAGGGTCACGTGGGGGGAAGCCGCCCATCTTCCCTCCTAGGTTGAGTCTTCTGAGTCCCTGCTCTTTTTGGGGGAGTTACCAGGGATTGACTCAGAGCACTCGACCACTGAGCCACATCCCCAGCCCTATTTTGTGTTTTATGTAGAGACAGGGTCTCACTGAGTTGCTTAGCACCTCGCTGTTGCTGAGGCTGGCTTTGAACTCGCGATCCTCCTGTCTCAGCCTCCCTAAGTGCTGGGATTACAGGCCTGCGCCACCGCGCCTGGTGTGAGTCCCCATTCTTTTATGTCCACCCTGTCCCGCCCTCACCCCTACCCCTGCCTGGTGCCCTGTGCCTTGCAAACATGTGGTGCCCAATGGTTGCCTGTTGGCTGAATTGATACTGGAGGGAGGGAGCTGAGAGGGAGCAGCTCCCTGCCCCCCTTCCCCTGCGGTGGGGCTGCCCTGCGTGCCCAAACCTGCCCCCAGACTTAAGCAGCTTTCCTTGGTCATGTCATCAGGAGGTTGGGATTTGGCAAATTCGTGCCAGGGTTTCCATGAGATCAGGCAAAGCCACGGGTAACCTTGAGGAAGAGCCCCTCCTTGCTGCAGGTGGGGGCCAGGACTGGAGGAGGGGTGCCTTGGCCCCCTGAATCAGGGATCCTCCTGGATCTGCAGGGTGGGTCTGTGGAGGGCGCATCTGTGCCAGGCGTGCGGACCCTGCTGGTGGATTTCTCACCACGACCCTAAGGTCCCCGGGGGCAGGTGAGGAGAGGGAGGCTCAGAAAGGCCAAGTGACTTGCTCCAGCTCGCCCAGTAGATTCTCAGGGTGCTTGGGATCTGACCCCAGATCTGTGTGACGTCAACATGTCAATATGAACGCTTTCCATGCCCACGGCCCAGGGGCCCTGGAGCCGAAGGCAGGACCTTGGGCCTGAGAAAGCCTGGGGTGGCTTTCTGGGGCAGATAGGAAGACGTGGGGCTCTGCTGGGCCACTCCTGAGGCCCTCTGGTCTGTGCAGCGCCGAGCACTCCTGGTGGACTGTGCCGTGGACTTGCCCGGGTCCTTGGGTCTCCCCAGCAGCAGGTCAACCCTGGGGGATCTTACCAGTTTTGCTCAGGGTTGTGTTCCCAGGACCTAGTGCCGAGCCTGGCACAGATGTCACCCAATACACTTTTGTCAAATAAATGAATAGGACGGGGGCTTCCAATCCCGCCCTGGGCCCTGAGAGGCAGGCCTGCTTTCTGTCCACAGTGCCCACAGCGCCATCCATGTGTGCCCTCCCATCTGGCACGTGTGTGTTTTTAAAAAAGTGTTTGGACACTTGAAACAAAAACACAGGAAAACCTCTGTTTCACAGGACGGCAGTTGTGAAGCTGTGAGCTTGTGGGGTTGTGCACACCCTCCAGTTGCACTAGAGTTCTTGGCGGCACCCCCGGGGCTCACCAGTGGCTGCTGATGCTGTGGTCGCAGAGCCCCTCACGCGGGGCGCCGTGCTCGCCACACACACGCAGAGGAGACCCACACTGCCCGCTCTCCTCGCGGCCCCCTCCCCCGGGGCTGGCCTGGGTCTGGAATGTGTAATAACAGCCTTCAGGGCAAATTAGAGCAGGGAGGGAACTCTTCCCGGCCACAGAGGACAGGGCAGCCACTTGGGAAGGAAATTGCCACAGAGCTGTGGGGTGGGCTCTGTGTGTGTGTGTGTGTGTGTGTGCGCGCGTGCACTGGTATGCTCACACTTCTGGGGGGGGTGGAAGGGCCCAGGGTTAAGAGTTCACGTGTCTTCTTTAAGTCCTCCTGCCCTCTGGCTGGCCCCCCAGCCTCAGTTTCCTCAGCTGTAAAATGGGAGCAGTAGCTCCAGGTCTGTGGGGGCGGGGCGGGAGGGGCTTGGATTTGAACTTGTACTTGAAAATGCCAGTCTCTAGTACTGCATCGCATGGGGAGGCAGGACCCTATCTTCACGGTGCTGATGAGTAAATTTGACAAGAAGCAGCGTTCGTTGAGTGTTTATAGTGCCCGCAGGACTCTGTGGACCTGCCGTATCTCACAAAAGCCCTGCATGATGGGAGCTCTCGTTGCAACCTCCATTTCAAAGATAGAAAAACGGAGGCTCAGAGATGAGCATGGGCTGATACTTATAACCCTTACCTTCTGAGGTGGTTGTGAAGTTCGAATGGGTCCTGTAAGGGCTTCACATGGTGCCCAGCACCCAGGCCGTGTCCAGTAAACTGAGGGATCAGGGTATCCTGCACTGTGCAGCCAACTGTGTGGATTTGAATCTCACTTTGTCCCTAATGTGCTGTGTGCCCTCAGGCAAGTCACTTTAACCTCTCTGAACCAGTTTCCTCATCTGTAAAAGGGAAATTACAGCAGTCCTAAATCTAGGGCAGGGTTTCAAAACCTTAGCCCGGTTAACATTTTGGTCTGTGTCTTTCTGTGGTTCAGGACTGTCCTGTGTATCATGAGATGCTTTCTAGCATCCCTGGTCTTGATCCTCAGATGCCAGTAGCTCTTTCCACCAAACAGTTGGGACAACCAAACATGTCTCCACATTTTGCCAGTGTCCCTGGCCTAGAGCTGCAGGAGGATTGGTGAGAACACAGGTGTGAGGCCCCTGGTCAGGTGCCTGGCCCAGGAAGGACCCCGAGACATGACGTTGAAGGGCGAATCATTGCATGATGATCATTTCTTCATAACTGAATGCCAGCGTGTGACGTGTCCGAAGTTACTGTACCCCTTACCGGGAGGTGCCAGGGCAAGGGGTACATGAGGAGGAAAGTGTTGACGGCCACCTCCCCATGGGGTGGGGTAACGGTGTGCCTGAGAGAGTCAGCCTGTCCTCAACACTGAACCCCCGCAGCCAGCTCCCCTCCACTTCCTGGAGAGCAAAGGCCAAAGTCCTGTGGCAGCCTCAAGGGGTGGGGGTCCCGGACCTCGCTCTCCCATCTGGCCAGCAGGTGGGGCCTCACATCTCAGAGGTCCTACTGGGAGCTGGCTCTGAGTGGGTGCCTCTCATGCCTGAGGACCCCAGGAGAGGGTGTGGTTACCCCCATTTTACAGGCGGAATACTAAGGCCCAGAGAGGAATATGGGTGTGCCTGACCTTCCTTGTTCCTGCCTGCCTACCAATAGCTGCTACGGTTGGACCCATACTCCAGAGAGGAGACCGAGGCTCCTTAGCTCATGCCACCTGCCTGAGGCCACATGTCATGTAAATAGCAGATCTGGGATTAGAACCCAGACCCCAGTGGTTCCAAAGTCCAGGCACTCCTTCCCTCTCGAGGTCCGGCGGGGAGCCAGCCCCCGTCCTCTGTGTGTCCTGCTGTGGTGTCTTTACCTCTCTGGTCCTAGGTTTTCCTCCTGGAAGTCACAAAACAAATAAGGTGGGAACTGATTTGTCCCTCTACACATGTGATGGGCGGTTGGGGGTGGGGAAAGGGGACACACAAGAGACCACTCTTCAGACATGTCCCTGCTTCCCAGGTAGAATGGAAAGAGTTTGGGGAAACTAGCTGCCTGGCCAGCACGGGCTGCTGAGGGGCGTAGCCACGGCCAGGGCCCTCTCTTCCCCTGCCCTTGTTCCTGGCTGAGCCCTGGGCCTGGGAGAGACTTTTTCTCCCGACCAGCTGAGTGACTGCCCCTCTGGCAGCCCCAGTTTCCTTATGTGAGAAATGGGCTCCAATGTCCCGTGTCCTTTCCCGGAGGGACAGGGCTGGGGGGTAAACCTGAAGGACGCCTTCCTCTCTGGGTGCTCACCACCTGGGAATGAACTCCCAGATAAAACCTGGGAGGAGGGTGGGATGGGGCCTGAGAGCGAGGTGGGTGGGGACCCATGAGCCAGGACCACAGGGGGCCGGAGTCGACCAGCAGAGGGGAGGGCAGGGTCAGCCCTGGGAACAGTGCGCTGGGGAGGTCGACCAGAGTCTGGGAGCCTTGGTTTCCAGTTTTGGAAACTTGGGATCACAACATTGGTGCCAGAGGAGGAAACCAAGGAGCATGGGCCAGCAGCCATGGAGTTTCCGAGCATCTCCTGAGCTGAAGCGCCTGGCTTATGCATTGATGGGTGGCTGTCTGTGTCGGGCCCTGGCTGGCGTCTTCTCAGCTCATTCTCCCCCGAGGCTTAGATGCCCCCACTTTACAGGTGAGGAAACTGAGGCTGTGGAACACTGCTTCCTGCCTTGCAGTGGCTGAGATAGAGACTGGCCTTGGAGCCATTCTGTGGGGCTTTGGAGCTGGCTTGATGGCTCAAGAGTGGGCCCCAGGCTCCAGGCTGGGTATCCAATGTGACTCCAAGACCCTTCCTCCTCCAGCCGGTGCCCAGGGTGGCCGGGCCAGAGGCAGGCCCATGTCTCCAGGTTCCTGAAAGAGGCCCCTGTTGCAGATCCCGCCTGGTGCTGGCCGCCGACCACATCTGGGAGTGGCCACCCGAGCCCCTGTCATTATAAACGGTGGCTTTGAAGCGCTGGCGGCAGTGCTGTTTGCCCATGGGGGAGGGGGCTTCCTGGAGCCCCTGCCGCCCGCCTGGTTCCGCTGACTCCTCTGTCACTCCCCTGCAGGCCAGCGGAGCACGCGGGTCCAGCCAGCATGGCAGATGCCGGCGACAGCCCCCGCGCAGGGCCTGGGGAGATGGCCGAGCTCCCCGGGGAGGAGAGTGGCACCTCGGGAGGCGAGGCCTTCCCCCTCTCCTCGCTGGCCAATCTGTTTGAGGGGGAGGACGGCTCACCTGCACCCTCACCTGCCGATGCTGGTCGCACCACTGGCCCAGGTGACGGGCGACCCAACCTACGCATGAAGTTCCAGGGTGCCTTCCGCAAGGGCGTGCCCAACCCCATTGACCTGCTGGAGTCCACTCTGTATGAGTCCTCGGTGGTGCCCGGGCCCAAGAAAGCACCCATGGACTCGCTCTTTGACTACGGCACCTATCGTCACCATCCCAGCGACAACAAGCGGTGGAGGAGGAAGGTCATAGAGTGAGTACTGCTAGCTGCCCGGCCCGTGGCCCCTGTCCTGAATCCATCTGTCCACACGTCCATCTGCCCAGCCATTCACAGTCTACCCATCTCCCATCAGTCACCCCGTCGTCCCCCATCCGTCATCCGCTCCTCTACACTCCACCCGGTGACTCTTCGTTTATTCACGACTCACCTGTCTACCCATCTCTTCACTTGCCTGTCCATCCACCCACACAACCAAACTTCCATGTGTTTGTTGTCAATCATTCATCCACCCATCCATCCACCCATCCCCATCCATCCACCCATCCCCATCCATCCACCCATCCCCCATCCATCCATCCACCCATCCCCAT
>PVHX01025402.1:0-22525 GCA_004024805.1 Geosciurus inauris | reverse complement strand
CATGGGTTAAAGTTATATTTGTTACATTTTACATTAATGGCAAATACCAAATGGAATGTTTTATTTTTATTTTTTATTTTATTTCTTATTTTTTAATTTTAACTCATCCCTTTTTATATAGCTTTAATAATGAAAGTACTCCTTAAGATTTTAGATGATTAAAATGTGGTACCTAATAAAAAAAAAAAAAAAAAAAAAAAAAAGGCTCCAGCTAGGACCTGACCTGGAAGCCAGAGGAGGTAGCTCCAGAAACACTTTGGCAACACTGCCACCTTGTGGCTGTGGAGCTCCTGTCCCACAGGAAAAAATCTATATAGGTCAGTTTGTGTGTGGGTTCATTCTTCAGTGATTCTTATAAAGCACTTAATATGGGTTTGGTTGCTGGGGCTTGCAAATGGGCCCTGACATGGTTCCAACCTTCAAGGACCTCTGTCCTCTACATCTAAGCTTTGATCAAACCCTCCTCTTTTTATCTCCATCTTTTGAAAATAATTTGTCCCTCCTGCTATCATCCCAACATGCCTAAGAGCAGAGATGACATCTAATTCATCTGAAGCTACCATAACAAGCATAGAATCCAGAAAACCAGAATAATAATAGCAGCTATCATTTAATAGGGACTAAGTGCTTCCAAATACATTACACCTTGGGTCCTTGCATTTCACCCATGAGGTACCTATGAGACTACCAAGGAGGCATTTACTTCAATATGAGCTGGAAGTTCTTTTTTTTTTTTTTTTTTTTTTAAATATTTTTTAGTTGTTGATGGACACAATGTCTTTATTTTATTGCTTTGTATGTGGTGCTGAGGATCGAACCCAGGGCCTCACGCATGCGAGGCAAGCGCTCTACCGCTGAGCTACAATCCCAGCCCGAGCTGGAAGTTCTTGGAGAGGCCAGGGACAGGGAAATAAAGGTGGTCATCACCAGCACACACATGGTGTTTTCTAGAGACTAGTGCCTCTCAAAATTTAATGTGCATACGACTCACAGGGGAGTCTGCATTTGCTAAAATGCAGACTCTTTCAGTCTGGAGTGGAGCTTGGGATTGTTTCTAACAAGCTTCCAGGCAAAGTCCACATTAATGGTCCATAGACCACATTCTTAGGGGCCAAAATCTGGAATAGGAACATAGCTAGCAGGTCCCATAAGACCTATGGCCTATTTGTATACAACCCAGCAAACTAAAAAAATGAGTGCTATTTTCATTTTTAGAGGGGTGAGGAAAGAGGAAGAGGAGATGAGGAAGAGGAATCTGAAACTATCTATGCCTCACAAAGAATAAAATATTTATTCTTTGGTTCTTCATAAAAATTGTTCATCAATTCAATCTAAAAAGTCACCCTGGAAGACAATATATAGATAACAGGCCCTGACTTCCAAATCCCTAGCCCTACTTCGGGTAAAGAAGGCAAGAGTAGAAAGCACAGCACATATGCTAAGAAGGCAGAGAAAGAGATGCTTCCATTTGAGGCTCCCAGGTGTGCAGGGATGGTCCTGTGGAAAGGGTTATAGAGACATGCAGAGCTCAGAAGGAGGAAGAGGACCTTGGCAACTCAACAACTGACTGCCTTTTTCAGTGTTCACCTTGGAACAAAGACAGAAATAGAAAGAGCAGTGACCACTACCATCTGTGTGCAGTGCCACAGAAATATTGCCAAAAAAAAAAAAAAAAAAAAATCGTAGACTTTACAGGGTTAATTTGAACAGCAGAACCTTCTTAATTTTGGCTGAGGGCAGGGAGGGTAAGTGAAAGGATTGATGAAAGCAAAAGAAAAGAGCCTAACAGCAAAATAACACCCACAGAGCCTGTAGTCTGAGGGCCTCTCCAAGCCAGATTCGGCTACAATGCCTTCTGTCCTGCTTCAGCTACCTCATGTTAAAGAATACATTTGTTTAAATGTCAGTGCCTGAGAAAGTAAATATAGCTGTCCATTTCCATCAACTCGAACCATTAAATCTGGCTCTTTTTCAATGAAGACTAGGCTGGCTGTTTTGCTTTCTGTTGCGAAAGGTTTGCTTTTCTCACATCAAGTGTTCACATATATTTCCAAAGGACAATATTACCACCCTTTTATCAGGGTACAGAAAAGACTGCATCAAAAAGACTAGCAAGATATCTGTAAAGCCAAATGGCTCTTAAATGCTGGAGGGCAAATAAGAACAGAAGGATATCACAAAGTAAGCATGTGAAAAACCAGATCCAGAATTTCCTGGTTGGGCCAGCCAGGCGTGGTGGTGCATGCCTGTAATCCCAGCACTTTGGGAGGCTGAGACAGGAGAATCACGAGTTCAAAGCCAGCCTCGGCAACGGTGAAGTGCTAAGCAACTCAGTGAGACCCTGTCTCTAAATAAAACACAAAATAAAGCTGGGGATGTGGCTCAGTGGTTGAGTACCCCTGAGTTTAATCCCCAGTACAAAACAAAAACAAAAACAAAACAAACAGAATTTCCTGGTTGGGAACCATTAAGGTCAACTAGTCTTCCTCCTTTTTACAGCAAAGCTGCCTATAAAATCTAACCATTTAATCAGTCACAGTGGCCCAGTGACTTGGGAGGCTGAGGTAGGAGGACTGCAAGTTTAAGGCCAGTCTCAGCAATTTAGTGAGGTCCTAAGCAACTTAGTGAGACCCTGTCTTAAAATAAGAAATAAAAAGGGATGAGATGTGGCTCTGTGGTTAAGTGCCCCGGGTTCAAATCCCTGGTACCAAAAAATGAAACAGAACAACAACAAAAATCTAACCATCTAGCCAGGCATGGTGGTGCACACCTGTAATCCCAGAGGCTTAGGAGGCTAAGGCAAGAGGATGGCAAGTTCAAAGGCAGCCTCAGCAACAGTGAGGCGCTAAGCAACTCAGTGAGACCCTGTCTATAAATAAAATACAAAATAGGGCTGGAGATGTGGCTCAGTGGTTGAGTGCCCCTGAGTTCAATCCCTGGTCCAAAAAAGAGAAAAAAATCTAACCATCTAGAGAGAAAAAAAAAAGCATGTGTCATGTTTGGTTTGGGGCATAAAATATTCTTTCTCTTCTTGGTAAATTAAAAAATGCTTGCAATAAAAAACAAATCTCTGCTTGTTACCTATGAGTTCCTGCCCTTCTCAAGCCTATCCTTTTTTTTTTTTTTTTGGTACTGGTTTTGAATCCCTGATTCTCTTGTCTCAGCCTCCCAAAGTGCTGGGATTACAGGTGTGCGCCACCATGAACGGCTGGGCAAGTTTCTTAATCTTTCAAAACCTCAGTTTCTTCATTGTGAAGTCCTCTCATAACAGGATTGTTTTGAAGATTAAATGTGCTAATGCATGTAAAATACTTCACATGCTGGTTAATAAGAGTAAGGATTTAAGAAGTGCTGGAAATTATTATCATTCAATAATAAGGTGAGTCTATTATTCCAGCCCATGAATCACACTCTCCCCCCAAAACACACCAAAACAGAAAAGCTTTCTCACCCTTGACAGTATTGATAGTTCTCTGTTGGTAGGGAACTGCTTATACATTGTAGAATGGTTCACAGCATCCCTGGCTTCTACTCACTAGATACCAGTAGCACACGCACATACCCAGTTCTAACAATAAAAACTGTCTTCGGAGATTGCCCAAATGGGCTGGGGATATAGCTCAGTTGGTAGAGTGCTTGCCTCACATGCACAAGGCCCTGGCTTCAATCTCTAGCATCATCATCACAACAAAAAAAGATTGTCCAAATGTTTCCTGTAGGAAAAATTTCTCTCTCCTTCATTGAGAACTATCATAGTAGAAATATGGAAATTAGGCATAGAAAGTCTGGTCACCATAGCTCCTAGTTTGCCACCATTCCATCATGCCCACACACAGCCACCTCAGCCACTATTTGCTTACCACTCAGTTGCCTTGGAGGGAACAGATGATAGGTGCTGTAGATATCATTGGAGAATTGCAACTGGAGCTCAGGGGTGCCTGCCAGAAGCTGGGCCACCTGTTCTACCTGAAATGGTGTCTTCTCCAGGATCACAACAGCATCCTCTCCATTCCCATCCCCAGAGTCCTCATTCACCTGTGGACAGAGATACTATCAGTGGGCCCAGGCACAGAGCCACAGAAACCTATAGAGCAAAGGCAAGAGTCCCAAGGCGTCTGAAATCACAGCATTTAGGATTTCCTGTCCTGTAGTAGGTTTGAGGAAGTCTAGTCAATGGTGCTGATGTTTTTGGGTTTTTTTTCCCCAGAGAAGGTATCTTAACTCAAATCCTTGTGTCAGTTTTCATACCTTTCTTCCAAAAGATGAAAAGTTTTACAGCTGTCTTCTCTTTTAGATTCACAAGACCTCTGTCAAACTGAGGGAGGGTGGGCGGCAAAAGTGTAGGTAACATCTCAGTAGGGGAAATTCCAAAGAAAAGGAAATAAAATGCTAACACCTTCAGGACACTTCCCCCGCTCCAACCAGTTGCCAAGGTTACCTGCCTTCAGGGAACTGTTTCTCCCAACAAAGAGTAGTTAAGGAATGCCTTCTGGGTTGTTCCCTTCCTGCCTGTACTGCTGGGATGCTTAATTCTTGCCCTTGGGTCACTCTACTTTTGGTTTCCTAGGCAAGATAAGAGGTGAAGGGGGAATAGAACAAAGGAAACCCAAAATCCATAAAAGGGGTAGGACACCCTCACTTCCTCAGGCAACAACTTCCAACTTGGACTCCTTCCAGAAGAGTCTCTGTCTCTCTGTTCTATTTAAATAAAACTTTTTGCTCTTGCCTTGGGACTGGATTCTCAACACCAATATCAAAACCATCTCCATTTTAGAAGATGAAGAAATTGAAGTCTAGAGAGATTAAGTGACTAGTCCAAAGTCATATGAACATTTAGTGTTGAAACAGAAACTAGAATCTAAGTCTCCCAACTAACCCCTAGCTCAAAGGCTCTCATGCTTTCAGCAGATGACGCACACTGAAAACAAGTGAGGCTGAGAAAACCAGACAGGGCCTTGTAAAAACCAAGAGACACAAAGAGGCATCAAAGCTTAAGCCCCTTGATTCTCCCAAAGATGTGAACTCCTGCTAGTAATTCTGGGGAACCTGTCCTTGGTTAGAACTCCTCACTAGTTTAAGATGGTCTCCATCTTACCTGAACCTCTGCTGGACAGTTGAGGATATAGTATCAGAGCCAGCAGTATTATCTGTCTCCGCAGAGATACTCTGCAGTCCTGTGGATCAGAGATAGTACCTCCCAGAGCCCCAGCCAGTTCTTGATATGCATAAAGTGCATAGGTGGAAGTGGACTAGCAATTTAACACGCTGTCTACTGTTAGGCTAAAGTCCTGTAGAGCAGGGATCCTATGTCCTTCAGTCTCGATGCATTTCCAGAGACAGGGTCCAACAAGACATCCAGCAACATTTACTGGGTTCCTAGCCATCATTATATATTGAATGAATGATGGTGAATGGCGTGGGTAAGTTAACACGGGGTTTTTAATCTGATATACTTCATAAGGATTAGTTGATATTTCTAAGGAAAGAGAAATTAGGAAAATTGGACCTATATGTATTCATTCCTTTAATTCCACAGGCAATCTTGTCACCCCAGGCACTGTAGTGGTGCACTCCCCTTCACCCCCACAATGTGATTGGTATTTCCCAGCAGGGATGCGAAGAAACATCCGCCTCCGAGGATATGATTGGTTCCCTTCTTCCCAGCTCCCCATTTCAGGGTTGTCTCATGATACCTTCCCGTGTAGGAAAATGATTTTGTCCCGCGCAGACTCCCTCAGCACTTTTTGCACTCTAAAGCCGGAGAACGGTAAGCGAACAGGAGCAGAAGTACCATTTCCAACTCCTGCTTCCTTTTCTCCTGTGCTGGGGACTTCCGCCTCTGCGTCCAGTTCGCGCTTTCTTTTGGGTTGAGGTGCCGTGTCCGCCATGCTGCTAGGAAGGGAGCTGTGCGCCTGCGCGCACTCGCCGCTGGTTCCGCCCCTCGCGGCTGCTCCTCCGGGCCTGGTCTGGCTGCGACTGCAACTTCCGGCGTGCTCCTTGCTAGCAGGGCCGCGATTTCGACTCCCGGCGTGCTCCGCGGCGCAATGCTCTTGGCCAGTCTCCCGGAGCCCCTATGGGGCGGATCCTACCCATCAGCGCGAAGGAGTGTTTAAAATCCTGGTCATTTGCTGACCTTGAAAGAAGGGAAAGGAAGGCAGGAAGACCCTAAAGAGGCTGGGTAGAGGTGGGTGCGCAGTGGAGAGGGTCTATCCTTCAGCCCAGCGCCCCCGGGGCTGGACCCAGAAGACCCTTTTGCGCCTTGTGAACGCTGGGTACCATGTTTGAACCATGACGTTTTAAAAAAGCAGTTCTACCCATGCTGACTAGTGACGGTGGAAGGAATGTTTCCGAAACAAATTTGTGAGCCCACTTTATTTCTTTGTCGACTTTTATTATATATACGTACTTGAACCATTACCATTTTTCTCCTATTTTTGTTATTTTACAGAATTTTGCCATGACCAATTCTTATCTTAATGGACGTAAGCACTTTTTGCCGAAAAGAAAAGTAAGCGCACAGGGCCAGAGGTATGATTTTCATCACCTGCTTCTAACTGCCTACACCCAACCAACGAGAGGGTTCTGCCGCCTCTATCAAATTTACCTATATTTCTGTAGTGTTACCCTGGAATGTGATTTGCTCACCTATCAGAGTTCTTGTTTTGTTTTGGCCATATACAACTTTTACTTTTATTTTTTTATTATTTATTTTTTTTTTAATTTTTTTTAGTTGTAGATGGACACAATGTCTTTATTTTTTTTATTGCTTTGTATGTGGTGCTGAGGATCGAACCCAGCGGCCAAATGAGCACGCTACCACTGCGCCACAACCCCAGCCCCACAACTTTTACTTTTAATTTCTCATTTTGTAAAATTTGTTTTATGGCCTTTATTTCTGGCTAGCCTGTATTTCCTTGCTGTTACTTGACAGATCTATGTTTTGTCAAAATTTGATACAAGGTTTGAGTTACATTATTTTTGCCAGTGGTTTGTTTTTTTTTTTTTTTTTTGGTACTGGGATTGAACTCAGGGGCACTCGACCACTAAGCCGCATCCCCAGCCCTATTTTGTGTTTTATGTAGAGACGTGGTCTCAATGAGTTGCTTAGGGCCTCGCCATTGCTGAGGTTGGCTTTGAACTTGCGATTCTCCTGTCTCAGTTGCCAGTGTTTTGACTTTGTTTTTTTCCACACGAATTTAACGGTGTGAGACATTTTTTGCAGTTATTGACATTAACAAGAGGCAATTTTCAGTCAGCTTTTAGCCAGTAACAAGGTGTATCATGTTTTAATAACAAATTGATTTTTGTATTTTTTCTACTAGAAAGACTTAAGTTGGGTAAGACTAATTGTTTTGTGAAACAGAGGGCATTATTATAAGGGGGATTTAGAATCTAGAGTAATTATTTGCAACAACAACAACAAAAAAGTTTTCCTGTATACATTCCTCACATAGGAATATACAGTAAGAGTTTATAAACTATGGGAAAGCTAGGGATGTAGCTCAGTAGTGGAGCCCTTGCCTAGAATCACAAGGCCCAGCATTTGAGTGCCAGTACTGCAAAACAAACAAACAACAAGAAGAAAAAACGACATGCAAGACTAGAACAAAATGTCCTGGTGGGCAAATGGCAGTAACAAAACCTGCCCAACTCAAAGGCCCTGATCTTATGAAAATTTCTGAGCATTTTTTCAAAGTGAGAAAAATTTGAAACATTTTAGTTTGGAGATGTGCAGCCAGATATGGGGAAAATCTGAACATTCAGAACCTAGTCCAAATTGTAAGTAAATACAAGTCTTAAAAACAATGAGGCCAGGCATGGTGGTGCACACCTGTAATCCCAGCAGTTTGGGAGGCTGAGCCAGGAGGATCGAGAGTTCAAAGCCAGACTCAACAATTTAGTGAAATCCTAAGTCCTGTATCATTTATCTTGAAAATAACTTTTAAGTGAACTCTAAACTAGGCAAAACTATTTTCCAACACATCCTAATGCCTTCTTTATAATATTTCTTAGTGAAAACATCCTATTTTCCTTTGTATGCTTTGCAAACAGAATTTTCTTATGTTTAGTACTCTAAATTACCTTTTTTTGGTACTGGGGATTGAACTCAGGGGTACTCGACCACTGAGCCACATCCCCAGCCCTATTTTGTGTTTTATGTAGAGACAGGGTCTCACTGAGTTGCTTAGCGCCTCGCCATTGCTGAGGCTGGCTTTGAACTCGCGATTCTCCTATCTCAGCCTCCCTAAGTGCTGGGATTACAGGCTTGAGCCACCGCGCCCGGCTTAAATTACCTATATTAATTACAGTTTTATACTTAAGTGATTGTGATCCAGCTTTCTATAGATTAACACCATTTTTTAATTTCTTGGAGATTTGTTTCCTCATCAGGTGTGGTGACATGCCTGTAATCACGGCTACTTGGGAGGCTGAGGCAGGAGGATTGCAAATTTGAGGCCAGCCTAGGCAAATTAGGGAGACTCTATCTCAAAATTTCTAAAATTTGAAAAGGTCTGGGAATGCAGCTTTGTAGAGAACCCTTGGGAACCTCTAAAACAGCCAAAATAAACCTTTTTTCTTCATAGATTATCTCAAGTTATTTCTTACAGTGATAGAATGTTATCACACAAAATTCTAAGGTAATAGTTACAAAGAGGTAACTATTCATGTGGTGCTGAGGATCTAACCCAGTGCTAGGCAAGCCTCACTTGTGCTAGTGAGTGAATAATAATAGTAAAATTATAATAGTAGTGATACAATAATGACAAATGCATGTTTCCTCAAAGTACAATTTTTTTTTTATTAACAGACCCTAAATATCTTTAATCTTTTGTAATAAGAAGCAAAAAGTAGGTAAACTTAACATATTCAGCAATTAATGTTTTGGCATTTCATTTAACTTGAAAGTGATTGAGATATTCAACGAATATCTAGCATTTAAATTAATTTAGTCCTGTTTCGTTTTTTTTTTTTTTTGGTACCAGGAATCAAATTCAGGGCCCCATACATGTTATGTAAACATTCTACCACTGAGCCACACCCCAAACCTCTTATATTTGGGATCTTAAATGTCCCCAAGGACTTACAGGTTAAAGGCTTAGCCCTATTTGAACCTCCTAGAGATGGAACCTGTAGGAGGTGGGGCCTAGTGGGACGTGTTCAGATGACTGGGATTGCGCCCTTTAAGGGAATAGTGAGACCCTTTTCTGTCGTTTACTTACTAATTATGAAGTGAGTGGTTTTGCTCTACTACACACTCCCACCATGCTGTGCCTCCTCACCACAGGCCCAAAGCAAAAAAGCCAACTGCTCATGAATGAAACCTCTAACACTGAGCCAAAATAAACCTTTTTTCTTTATGGATTATCTCAAGTTATTTCTTACAGTGATAGAATTATCAGACAAAATTCTAAGGTAATAGTTACAAAGACGTTTGATGAGCTTTTAAATAAACATAAAACAATTATGGTTGAAATTTTTTCATATTGTGCTAGTATGTGCATGATCCATTGGCCCTGTTGCTTTGGGCCCTATTTACTTTTTTTGACCAGAAAGCAAAGGGGAAAAAGAGGGGACCAGGGTTTTACTGTCTCCTTCAAAGTTACATCCCCACTGACTGGAAAACTACCCCCTAGGTCCCACCACCTCCCAGTAGTGCCACCCTGGGAACCAGGCCTTTAACATGTAGGCCTTTTGCAGGACATTTAAGAGCCAAACTATACATCATCACTTTCCTTGTGATGATCCTCCCTGGATTTACGGTCTCCTGGTAAGGGCCCTTTGTAGAAGGCCTTTCCCTAGCCATGTGCCTGTAATCCCAGCCACCCAGGAGACGGAGATAGGAGGAGCACAAGTTCAAGGCCAGCCTTAGCAACTTAGCAAGACACTGTCTCAAAAAAATAGAAAGGACTGGGGTTATAGCTTAGTGGTAAAGTGCTCCTGGGTTCGATCCCCAGTACCAAGAAAAAAAAAAGAAGGAGGAGGAGAAAAAAAAAAAAGGCCTCTGCCTGCCTGGAAGGAATGAAACAGGAGGGAAGGTCAAAGGGACCTGAACTCTGGGTTAGAGTCTCAGGCCTCCCAGCTTGTGGAAACTTCAGTCTTTTTTTTTTTTACTTGTAGATGGATACAATATCTTTATTTTATTTATTTATTTTCATGTGGTGCTGAGGATCTAAAGCAGTGCTAGGCAAGCCTCACATGTGCTAGGCAAGCACTGTACCACTGAGCTATCCCCAGCCCTTTTCTTTTTTATAGTACCTGGGATTGAACCCTGGAGGTGCTTTACCACAGAGCCACATCCCTAGACCTTTTTTATTTTTTATGTTGAGACAGAGTCTCACTAAGTTGCTGAGGCTGGCTTTGTACTTGGAATTTTCCTGCTTCAGCCTCCCTAACCACTGGGATTATAGGCATTCGCCACCACTACTGACCCAAATACCAGTCTTTGGGGAGTTGTTATTCTGAGCCCCAATAGATTCAAATTGCATTTTTGCAAGTTAAGACTACCTTTTGCTAGGCACAGTGGCACATGCCTATAATGCTAGCAGTTCTGGAGGCTGAGGCAGGAGGATTGCAAGTTCATAGCCAACTTTAGCAATTTAGCAAGGCCCTAAGCAACTTGGCAAGACCCTGTCTCAAAATAAAAAAATAAAAAGGGCTGAGGATATGGCTCAGTGGTAAAGCACCCCTAGATTCAATCCCTGGTACAAAAAACAAAACAAAAGACCCCCTGTTTACATGATTAAAACCTTTCACTGATGTTAGTAGAAGAGATCTTTAAGATTTTTCATTTGTTCAATTTTTAAAAATTTTTTTTAGTTGTAGATGGACACAGTACCTTTATTTTTATGTGGTGCCGAGGATTGAACCCAGTGTGTCTCCCATGCTACATAAGTGCTCTACCACTGAGTCACAACCCCAGCTCCTCATTTGTTCAATTTTGCAGTAGTCAAAAATCATGCCAAGCCGGGCGTGGTGGCTCACGCTTGTAATCCCAGCACTTAGGGAGGCTGAGATAGGAGAATCCCGAGTTCAAAGCCAGCCTCAGCAATGGCGAGGCGCTAAGCAACTCAGTGAGACCCTGTCTCTACATAAAACACAAAATAGGGCTGGAGATGTGGCTCAGTGGTCGAGTGCCCCTGAGTTCGATCTCCAGTACCAAAAAAAAAAAAAAATCATGCCAACAAGAAATGAAGTAAACAGAGGAAACCATATTTATTTAGCAGAGATTCAGGAAGAGAAGGCTTCAACTGACTGAGAAGCAGGATCCAATAAATAAAAATAAATATCAGTTGTTAAAAAAGTCAACTTCTGACTCTAGATCTTTAAAAAGTTTTTTGGGTTAGGCCAAAAAATAAAAATAAATATCAGTTGTTAAAAAAGTCAACTTCTGACTCTAGATCTTTAAAAAGTTTTTTGGGTTAGGCCAAAAAATAAAAATAAATATCTTGTTAAAAAAGTCAACTTCTGACTCTAGATCTTTAAAAAGTTTTTTGGGTTAGACTCAGTGGCACATGCCTGTAATCCCAGCAACTTGAGACGCTGGGATAGGAATATTGCAAATTGGAGGCTAGCTTGGGCAACTTTGGAAGATCCCATCTCAAAATAAAAAGTACTAAGGGCTGGAGATGTAGCTAAGTGGTATAGCACCTGTGGGTTCAATGCCCAGCACTCCAGAATCAATAAATAAAAAATTAAAAAGTATTTTCAGGGACTGAGGATATAAGTTAGTGGTAAGCACTTGCCTGGCTTTCAAGAGGCCCTGGGTTTGATTTCCAGCACTGGAAAAAACAAAAAAATCCTTTTCCAAATGTCTCATCAGGTTTTAGCCAAGGCAAACAGCAAATATTCCTGGCTCTCTTCTCTCCTGACTTTTTCCCTCTGATAATCATCCCCATGAAGTTTGTGTTTTATTTTTTATGTTGGGGGAGGCTACTGGGGATTGAACCCAGGGGCGCTTAACCACTGGGCCACATCACCAGCCCTTTTTTGTATTTTATTTAGAGATAAGGTCTCACTGAGTTGCAAAGTGCCTTGTCCAGTTGGTGAGGCTGGCTTTGAATTCACAATCCTCCTGTCTCAGCCTCCAGTCACTGGGATTACACACATGCACCACTGTGCTGGCAAAGTGTGTGTTTTAAAAGGAATGGTTTCTCAGATAAGACCAGATAGATTTATATCTCAAAGGCATAGAGAAATAATGCAAGTTTTCATTTAGAAGGAGTTTGGAGGGGGAAATATTTGCCTATTAGAGGTCTAGGATAGTACTGTTTTGACTTTTAAGTGTAGGACAGTGTCCTAACATTTTACAGTATGTACAGTTGATATCAGTGTGTTGAAGATTAAACACTGGAGACAACAAGACAAATATAGAAAGCAAATTTTATTTAAGAGAGGGACAGAGGTAGCCGACTTCTCTGGAGAGAAGGGGCCCCAGAGCTGGGTGCCCGCAGGAGTAAGTGTGTCTTGCTATTTCATAAGCCCCAGAACCCTCTATCTTTTTTTTTTCTTCTCTGCTAGTAAGGGCAGGAAGGAGCAGCACAGCCGGTAATCATAATCCGGTAATTGCTAGCAACTCCTTGTGCTAGGAAGTACAACTCTGGAGGTTAGCTGTTAGCAACCTTTTGTCTTATCTTCGATAAATAACCCTTACCTTCTCAATCCCATTATTCATTACCTATACTGAGTGCCAGACCTTCTGCCCCTTGCCTCAGTTTGTCAAGTAATGTGACATTTCCTGTCCCCTTAAGTGGGGGGGGGCCCTGCAGGCAGATTGATTTTGGCAAAGAAAACTTGGGGAATCAGTACAGTGGGCTCATTTTATAGAATTATTATTATTATTATTATTATTATTTGGTACCAGGGATTGAACTCGGGGGCACTCAACCACTGAGCCTCATCCCCAGCCCTATTTTGTGTTTTATGTAGAGACAGGGTCTCACTGAGTTGCTTAGCGCCTCGCCGTTGCTGAGGCTGGCTTTGAACTTGCAATTCTCCTGTCTCAGCCTCCCAAAGTGCTGGGATTACAGGCGTGCACCACCACGCCCAGCTGTAATTATTCTCTTAATAGTGTTGCCAACATCCTCATCTGTTTGTCCCCTTACATAGTCATCCTGAGATACATAGGTGAGGTTTGAGGGTTGGAAAGAATAAGTGATTATATTCTTCAGCTTTCTATTACTATAACAAAGTACCCTAGATAATCAGCTTATAAGAATAGGTTTATTTTGGCTCACAGTTTTGGAGTTTCTAGTCCATGATTCTTTGGGCCTGTGGTGAGGCAGCACACCATGGTGGGAGCCTGTGGTGTTAAAGCAAAACCACTCAACTCATGGCCAGGGAGCAAAGGGCAGAAGGGAAAGGGGCTGGAGTCCCCTAATTCCTTTCATGGGCATACTTCCCATGACCAAGGACCTCCCATTTGCTCCTGCCTCCCAGTGGTGCCACCTGGGACCAAGCCTTTTTTTATCAGGGGCTTTTAGGAAACATTCAAGATCCAAACTATTGCAGTGGGCTTGCTTTTAAAAACACATTCTTGCTTCTATAAACACTTAATTTTCACGATAGCAACATTGACTTTTTATTCCCTTAAGAATTAGGTTACAACCTGAATGGTTACTAGGAGCCAATCTATCCGTCCAGTTGTATTGTCTTTAACTTGTTTCTATCAGGGGAAAGATTTCCAAGATGGGAATCAATATTTCTTTCTTCCAAATTTGGAGTTGTCCCTGAAATTCTTTTTTGGGGGGTGGGTACTGGGGATTGAACTCAGGGGCACTCGACCACTGAGCCACATCCCCAGCCCTATTTTGTGTTTTATGTAGAGACAGGGTCTCACTGAGTTGCTTAGCGCCTTGCCGTTGCTGAGGCTGGCCCTGGACTTGGGATTCTCCTGTCTCAGCTTCCCAAGCCACTGGGATTACAGGCATGCGCCACCACGCCTGGCTCTGAAATTTTTTAATAAACCAGTTTCTTTTTTTCTGAATATATAATTCCATGTTAACTTAGGAGAAAAGGCAAACAAACAAGTTCCTGTCACTCCATAAATACAGTCAGCCCTCCATATCTACAGGTTCTACATCTAAGGGGTCAATCAGCCATAGATTGAAAATATTCAGGAAAAAAATTACATGTACACTAAATTTGTACATAGTTTTTTCTTGTTACTGCCTAAGTAATGTAATATAATTTTTTTTTAAAATATTTTTTTAGTTGTAGATGGACACAATGTCTTTATTTTATTGCTTTGTATGTGGTGCTGAGGATCGAACCCAGGGCCTCACACATGGGAGGCAAGCACTCTACCGCTGAGCTACAGCCCCAGCCCCATATAATTTCTATTTGCATAGTATCTACGTTGCATTAGGTATTGTGAGTAATCTAGAGGTGATTTGAAGTACATGGAAGGATGTGCCTAGGTTATATGCAGATGCTACATCATTTTATGAGGGACTTGAGCATCTGTAGATTTTATGACCCAGGGGTGTTCTACCACTGAGCCACATACCCAAGCCCCCCCGTCCTTGTATTGAGACAAGGCCTTGCTAAGTAGCTAAGGTTGGCCTCCAACTTGCCTCATCCTCCTAGGTATGTGTCACTTGCACCCTGTGCATCTGTGGATTTTGATATCCTGATTTGGTGTGGGGATGGTTCCTGGAAACAGTCTCTTGGAGGATACTGAGAGATGACTGTATAAATCACAGTTTTATATTAAAACTATACCTACAAATGACTGACTTGGCCAAAGCAAATAAGTATCCATGAGACCAAAACAGTTCAGTCATTTATAACTTAAATCAGGGTTTCCATCCAGAGAGGGAGCAAAAAGAGCCCTTCTAATGCCTGCCTCACTTTTGAACAACCAAAACAAAGAAAAGGTTTGCTAGCTGCTAAAGGGGTGTAACCTGCATTTTTGTCCAGGCATGTTGTTGGGCCCAACATTTTGGTTGGCCACCTGCCCACTAGGGCCTAATAACCTATTTTTTTAAGACAGAAAATCAAAAGAGGACCACAGTAAGGCAATAGAGGGTAAACAAAAGCTGCTGGTTAGGGGGTACAAGGATTACTAACAAATGGGTACTCCAAAAAGTCAAGCAAGAGTCTACAAATCATTTCAAAAATTCAAGCCAATTTTTGTAAATGTTTCTCTTTTGAGCTAAAAGAATCCATGTTAAAAGATGTTTTAAGCCGGGCGTGGTGGCTCAAGCCTGTAATCCCAGCACTTAGGGAGGCTGAGACAGGAGAATCGCGAGTTCAAAGCCAGCCTCAGCAATGGTGAGGTGCTAAGCAACTCAGTGAGACCCTGTCTCTACATAAAAAACACAAAAATAGGGCTGGGGATGTGGCTTAGTGGTCGAGTACCCCTGAGTTCAATCCCCAGTACCAAAACAGAAAAAAAAAAGTTTTAATTTTGTTCTAAGTATGATTCTGTTCTTTAATCTTTTTTTTTTAAATATTTTTTAGTTATACATGGACACAGTATCTTTATTTTGTTTACTTATTTTTATGTGGTGCTGAGGATCGAACCCAGTACCTCACACGTGTGAGGCAAGCGCTCTGCCACTGAGCCACAACCTCAGCCCTGTTCTTTAATCTTGTTAAGGAGTTCCTAAGGATATTTTTATACTTCGTGTTTAAAATGAACACTCTAAAAATTAAGAAAAATTTTCTTTTAAATATCGCCAATTTATTTATTTCAAGAGCAACTCAAACCAATAAGGCAAAATTAAAACACTAGAATCACTATACTAGAAATAGTTCATATACATGTTTTCTCTGCCAATCTGAATTTGAAAAATTCTGAATATGGAATTTACCTACTGCTATAGTTAGAATATGGTTTGAGAGTGTCACCAAAAATTCATATGTTGGAAGCCTCATCCCTGGTGTGATAGTGTTGAGGTAGTAATGAAAGGTGGTTAGCTCACCAGGGGTGCCGCCCTTGGAAAGTATTACTACCGAATTTTTTTATTTGCACGCTGGGAATAGAACCTAGGACCTAGAACATACTAGGTAAGACTCTGAACTACCTCCCCAGAAGATTGATGTCATTCTTGCAGATAGTTTCCATAACAGATGTTTTAAAAAAGCAAACCAGTTCCCTAAATCTCTGATTTCCTATCTTATTTTGTGATCTCTTCCTCCTATACTCCTGTCCCTATGATGCTATACACCTAGAGGCCCTCATTGGAGACCAAACTGATATGGTCACTTGACTTTGGACTTTCAGCTCTCCCAAACTGAGCTAAATAAATTACAAAGTACCCAGTCTTGGGTATTTTGCTGTAGCAATAGAAAACAAACTAAGACACCTCCCTCTCTCCACCAGGCATTGCAGATAGAAAAGCAGAAAGATCTAACTTTGGTTACGAATTCTTAGTTTTTCTGTTTGCTTCTACCAGTTCTCCCAGGATTTCATCTGTAGGTCTCAAGAGTGAGTAAAGTATCTCAGAATCTTCTGTCTCAGCAAGTAGAGGAGAAAACATTTTTTTCTCAACCCTCATAAATTCATAGTAGGGAATATTCTTATAAGAAAAGACAGATTAATAAGAGAAAAACAAGTTTACTAACGTGTGTAGTGCACATCACATGGGAGAAAACTAGCACAGGATGCTCAAAGCAGTGGCTTGTAAAACTTAAATAGTATTTTAACAGTTATAAATATCAGAGTAGTGACAATACAAAGGAGCAAGCAGTTTTAGGCTTTAGTGATGGGAAAATGGAAAGATAAATTTGTTGGAAGAAAGTGGGCTTACAGCTTGTTCTGAGGTCTGAGCTGATAAGAGTCTTCAATAAAGGAGGATTTACATTCTGTCTTTAGGTGGGAAAAAAGAGGGGAGATAGAAAGACCGTCTGTTTAATTATTTTCTATACCGGTTTAGACAGGAAAGTCAGTCCCATATTTTAACTGTCTTCAGCTCAACAGTCCTCAGTAAGTTAGGGAGAAGTATTTTGGTTATAGTAGGTAGATTTTGTATCAGAAAGCTATTTTAAGAGCAATTACTGATCTCTAGAAATCTGGGGCATAATTTAAACGACGCAGACCTGAGCCTATGCAAGTTGTTGTTGAGAGAATTTCCTATAGAGCTAAGGTCTCTAAAGGTCTGCCCCCTCAATGAAAGGGCCATGTTAAGAAAAGCTACCCTTCTAAAGAAGAAAAGATTGGAAAACTTACCTGCCTCAACCTCTGCTCCAAAGAAAAGAAAAAAGATCTAAGAATTAGGCTGGTAGTATAGTTCAGTGGTAGAGCACATGCCTAGCCTTCTTGAGGCTCTGAATTCGACCCCCAGCACCACAAAGAATTCATAACCATAGGTAAGTCTTGATATTCATAATTGCCTGTAGGAAACTCAAACTGAAAAAAATCTATTTAAACTAATCTTGTCTTTATTGACTGCTTACTCTATTCCAGTTGAATCCAGAACTATAAATTTGTCTACAACTCTTTAAGACACTGAAATTGTAGTTGTAGATCTCTCTAGTAAAGAAAATGATAGGCCCAAGTGGTTTCACAGGTGAGTCTAACATACATTTGAGGAATAGTTAATTACAAGCTTGAACTCTGCAAAGAATTTAAAAAAAGGACCACTCTTAACTATTCTAAAAAGCTGGTATAGCTGGACACAATGGTGCATGCCTGTAATCACAATGGCTTGGGAGGCTGAGGTAGGATGATCACAAGTTCGAGGATAGCCTCAGCAACTTAGCAAGGCCCTAAGCAACTTAGACCCTGTCTTAAAATAAAACAAAATAAAAAGGGCTGGGATGTAGCTCCAGTGGTACCTCTGTTCAATCCCCAGTACCAATAAAGGGGGAGGGGAGCTGATATGACTTTGGCAACAACTAAAAGAGGGATAATACAAGAAAGGATAAATCCTCCTTTAATGGAGACTCTTATCAGCTGTATTTGAGCATAAATGTAAAATTCCTAAAGGAATTGTTTGCCGAATCCTGATTTATGAAAAATGTAATAATAACATCACAGTGAAGCTGAATTTCCACAAGAAATGTAAAGCTGACTTTACAGCAGAAAAACTAATGTTATTTATTGCATTGAAAGGAAGGGGGATGGTCATCTCAGTAGATGTGGAAATGAATTTAAACCCATTGAAAACAGCAAAAAATTTCTAACCTGTTAAAAATATACCCCATATAAAAATATATTGTGGTGCACACCTGTCATCCCAGGGAGGCTGAAGTAGGAGGATCTCAAGTTTGAACCCAATCTGGGCAACTTAGTGAGACACTGTCTCAAAAATTTTTTTAAAGAAGGGATATAGTTCAGTGGTAGAACATGTGCTTAGCATGCTCACCGACCCTGGGTTTGACCCTACCCCACTCCCCCCAAAAATGTACCAAATAACCACAACAGACTTTTTGGGTACTGGGATTGAGCCCAGGGGTGCTCTACCATTGTGAAATAACCTTGTTTTTTACTTTGGGTGGGGGTTGAGGGGATACTGGGATTGAACTCAGGCCCTGTACCACTGAGCCACAACCCCTTTTATTTTATTCTTAGACTGTGTCTCACTAAGTTGCTAGAGCTGGCCTTAAAGTTGCAATCCTGTCTCAGCCCCCAAGTCACTGGGATTACAGGCATGTGTTACCATGTCTGGCTGGCTACAACACATTTAATGGTAAAATGTTTGAAACATTCCCTTTAAGGTAAGGAGACAAGGATTACTGCTGCTGTCACCACTTCTTTCAGCGTTTCACTAGAGGTCCTAGAAGACAGAAAGCCAAAGGAGGAACTAAGATTTTGGTTTTGTTTTGCAGATTATGATGGTATTTATATATAAAAAAACAATAAAATCTATAGTCTTGTAGAATAAAAAATTCAGCATGTTGTTAGTATTAGACCGATCTGTAAATTTCAATCCTTAAGGCCAGTAATACATAAGCAAATATAATTTTAAAATGCCTTTTTACAGTAGCAGCAAAATATAAAGTACTAAGGAATAAATCTAATAAAAGATTTATTAGATTTATAAAAACCAATTTATTTATAAAAACCAATATGGAAAGGATGTATCTTTATTGAAACACATTTAAAGACGTAAATGGAGATTTACCATTTTTATAGATATAAAGGTTCTATCATCAAAACATCTGTTCTCCCTAAATAAATTCAAATTCAATGTAAGTTCAATAAAAATACTCAGGCTTTTTCCTGGAACCTGAAAAACTGAAGAAACTATGAAAGAGTAAAGGGATCAGAAAAGTCAGAGTAATGAATAAAAATAGTAGGGATAATTGACTGGAAAGCTGTCGAAGTTTATTAAAACATTAAGACAGTATGGCACCAGTACATGAAGGACGCATAAAGGAAAATGGAGAACCTAGTAACAGACCCCCGCATATAACAATACATGACAGTGGTGAGATCACAATCAGTGAAAGAAAGAATGGACTAGTTCGTAACTGATAGAAAATGAGGGGAAAAACTGTATCTCAGATTTTAAAAAATCAAGAACAAAACACTCCTTGCCCTAGAAATCCAGGTGGGTTTAAAAACCTAAATGTGACAAATACTTCTAGAAGGAAATACAGGAGGAGGGAAGACTTTCCTGAGACACAAAAAAAGTAATAGGTAAGGGGCTGGGGTTGTGGCTCAGTGGTAGAACTTTAACACTCAGTGGTAGAGCGTTTGCCTTGCATGCGTGAGGCACTGGGTTCGATTCTCAGCACCACATATAAATAAGTGAATAAAATAAAGGTCCATCAACATCTAAAAAATATTTTTAAGAAAAGTAATAGGTAAAATATTTTATATTAAAACATAAAAAAGATAATATTGAGCCAGGCACGGTGGAATCCCCGCACTTAGGGAGGCCGAGACAGGAGAATCACGAGTTCAAACAGCCTCAGCAACGGTGAGGTGCTAAGCAACTCAGTGAGACCCTGTCTCTACATAAAACAAAATAGGGCTGGGGATGTGGCTCAGTGGTCGAGTGCCCCTGAGTTCAATCTCCAGTACCAAAAAAAAAAAAAGATAATATTGTCATACTTTTTAAAAACATCTAAATTTAGAGATACATACTTAAATATTTAGGAAGAGACTTCAGCATCTTCTAATAAAACTGAAGACTTATATTCTTTACTACCTGCCTGTTCCCCATCTAAGCTAAACCCTAGAAAATCTTGATCACAGAAACATGTGCAAAAAGTTCAAAGGCTCATTTGTTTTTAGTAGCAGAAAGTTGGAAACCAAATATCCATTTGTAGAAGAATGCATAACAATAGTGTTGTTTACATAGTGGAATGAAAGGGAATTAACTGGAGTAACACTAACATGGATAAATCTCAGTGAACAAAGAAAGGAACCCACAGCATACAGACAGTGTAATGCCATTTGTATAAAATATAAAACCATGTAAAATTAAACATGGCTTGATCATATAAACATAGTAACTTTATGGAAAAAACCTAATAAGTTTAAAGTTCAGAACAGTGGTTATTTTTTTTAAAATATATTTTAGTTATACATGGACACAGTGTCTTTATTTTGTTTGTTTATTTTTATGTGGTGCTGAGGATTGAACCCAGTGCCTCACACATGTGAGGCAAGTGCTCTGTCACTGAGCCACAACCTCAGCCCCTGAAGAGTGGTTATTTTTGATGAAGAAGTGAAAGGACTGTAATTCAGGGCACAAAAGAAGCACCTTAGGGATGATAAAGTTTGCTTTTTTTTTTTTTCAGTGTTGGGAATTGAACCCAGAACCTTGCACATGCTAGGCAAGTGTTCTACCACTGAGCTACACCCACAGCCCAAGCCCAAGGTTTTACTTCTTAAGTTGTGCTGCAGGGACATGAGTTGCTATATTACAGTATTCCTTAATTCTTTTGTATATAATAATTCATACTTCAAAAAGTAAAAATTTAGCCAGGTGTGGTGGCACACACCTGTATTCTCAGCAACTTGGGAGACTTGGACAAGAGGATCACAAATTCAAGGCCAGCCTATTCAACTTAGCAAGACTCTGTCTCAAAAATAAAAATATAAAGGGCTGGAAATGTACCTTGTTGGTAAAGTGCCCCTAGGTTTGATGTCCCGTATTGTGCAAAAAAAAATTCCTTTTTTTTTCAGTAAAAGAAGAGGTGTAATAAGAGGAAATGAGAGAAGAGGAACAAAAGTACACATTGGAGGAAACGATGAAATGTGTTCATTGTTTGTTCAGCTCAACAACAAACTTACTGAGAACAGATAAATGAAACCCTGCATGTCCCACAGGAAACATAGTGTGCCACTGGAAGAAAAATGTTGATTCCTTCCAGTCGAAAGGCAAAAACAGCTACTATGAAAGTATCAGCTTCAACCAAAGCCAGACCTCTAATGGGGTTCGCAGTTACCACAGATCAGCAGGCGTTTTTTTGTTTTGTTTTTGTTTTTTGTTTTGGCAGGGGCAGTGGGTTGCTGGGGATAGAACCCTGGGCCTTAAGCAAGCACTCTACCACTGAACTACATTCCCAGCCCAGATCAGTGGACTTTTGATCCAGGTGAAGAGTGAACCCTGAGCCCTGGCTTTCCTTCTCTTCCCCGACCCAGTTCTTTTGTCTCCTGTACATTCAGAATGGCTTCTAGGTTTGTTTCTTTTTTGGTGTTGGAGATCAAACCCATGGCCTCATGCATGCTAGGCCTTAGATTTGCATATCTATTGGCACTTGTACAATAAATAAAACGCAGCACAGTGTTGTCTGCACTTTTCAGTCAGCTTTATGAAGTAAGTCCATGTCTCTAGGAGAGAGAACAGCAGTACTGTGAATGAAGTACTTGATACCTGTTGCTTCTTCTTTTTTTGTGGTACTGGAGATTGAACTCATGGGCACTCGACCACTGAGCCACATCCCCAGCCTTATTTTGTGTTTTATGTAGAGACAGGCTCTCACTGAGTTGCTTAGCACCTCGCTGTTACTGAGGCTGGCTTTGAACTCGCAATTCTCCTGTCTCAGCCTCCCAAAGTGCTGAGATTACAGGCTTGCACCACCACACCTGGCTATGTTGCTTACTTCTGATGCCTGTTCCAGGGCTTCTCCAGGTAACTGGGAAGAACATCCATTCTGAGACCTGCAGACTAGACTTCCAGCTCATTGACAATCGCATGCTTTAGAAGTGTTGCCTATCTACACCAGTGCCCAGTTCCAGGGAAGGAGACAGGTATGTGCCAGGCTTCCTGTGTAGTTAGGTAGCAGGCAAAACATTGCTGACCCTGCTGGTACCAGCACCTCCTACTAACTTCTATTTCTGGCTTCCTGGGGGACTCCCCTGCTTCCTCATGGTCTTCTAGGGGAATCCCCAGCTTCCTTGTGGCCTTCCTGGGGGAGTCCCCAGCTTCCTTGTGGCCTTCCTGTGGGAGTCCCTGACTTCCCCATGACCTTCCTGGGGAGCCCACAGTAATAGAAGCCTGATGGGCAGTCTGATCCCAGGATCACTATGAAGTGCTGCAGATGCTGCCACCTGATGCCTTGTTACATCTGCTCAAACCTGAGCCCTCATATAGGGTATATCCGGCTTCATTCCAACTTCCTG